>DWNY01000327.1:0-17488 GCA_018250635.1 Telegonus apastus | reverse complement strand
CCCTGCCACAAGCGGTCACACATTCACCTTTCGACCGCGCCCAACGTTGCTTAACATCGTAGATCGGTTGAGATCTACGCAAGCCGCGGGTCTATGCGCGCTCCGTACCCACTCTATAAATAATAATTAGGTAAAATAATAATATTGATACCTAATTCTGGCTTTTAACTAATTAGAAACATAGTAGTTTAATGGCTAGTTTAATATATTACTGGGGTTATAATATTATGCTTTGACGTCACATTTGCGTCAACCACGCCTTACATAAAGCTCTGATGCGGGTTATTTTTGCGAATTTGCAAATTGGCCGCCAATTTGAGCCTATTTAAAGCTGATCGCCCACTCTGGCGGGGTCTACACTCACTTTACAAATTATAATCGTATTTATTAATCTCCTATAAGGAAAGCTGTACAAGGTGAGGGAATATTCCTTATAGGTATATACGTAACTTACCTACACTGTTGGACGGTTGATTGATGTAATGTTGTTGGTTTTTAATGTTATAAATTGATTATCGATTGACATTAAATATTTTTGATTATTTCCGAAAACATATGACTTGAAAAAAATCGTTTAGATTATACGGTGTAGATTTGTACTCTATTTCAATAATTTCCTAACGTATCAGATAAGATTTATTATACAAAACCCTGAAAATTGTATAGTTGTTTTTATAAATAGGCTACAATCAGCATCTTTGACGATCACATATTTGACAGCGATACCTATTATTAATTAGGAGTTATCAGTTTTCGTTTTAAGCTATAAAATTTGTTCATTCATAGAATTTCGTTCTATTTAATCATGTTCGTTTGGTGACTTGAAATCTCTCAGGCCGTAAGTAAACGTACAAACGGCAGGCCTCCCCAACTCGTGCCGTTTATTTAAAGCTATCTAGTATCATCAATCATGTTAACTGTCAAGAGGTCAAGAGGCGGTTCAGCCAATTGACCCCCTGAATCACATCGCGTGCTCTGCTTATTCGATCCCACTGAAATACGATGGACATTATGCCAGATGTAGCGTATATCAAAGGAAACGCGTTTATGGGTTATATTTCTTTATAGCTGTCCGCTATTACGAGGAAACTTAAAACAGGATGGATTTTATGCATTTCTGTCTTCTGTTTTTGTGTTTTTTCCAACTGACGAGAAGGAAGCTCGTTTTTCGAGAATGGATATATAGAGTAGGACAGTAAAATCATGTAGCGTCGTAGGTAACCTTCGTCTCATTGCGGGAAGTCTTTCATCATTCGGACTTATGATACTAATACATACCTATATATACGACAAAGTTAATAGATTTCGAGGAAATAAACACACAATTAAACTTATTAAGTCCTTATCTTTATCTAGATCTACGAAGTACCTAGACTTATATCATAATTAGACTTGAGTCAGTGAAAATATGAAAAATAAACAGAACTCGCGTCGTACGAATGTGTCACCGTTTTATGATCTTCCCGTCTTCATACATCGTTATAATTTAAACAGATTAATTTGTGTGTTCTTCGTGATATTTCTGTTCTAGTTATTTTGAAATTAACGCAAATTGCAGATTAAATATGTCACTTCTTGACGCCGTTTCCGCGTCTTTCAATAGTTTCAATTAACTATGCAAATAATTAGATGTGTTAATCTATTCAATTATTATTAAGATTTTAAGTAAACTTATTATGCTTATCAGCAGTATAGAAACTTCCATTTTTATGTACTTTATTTGTACCCTGTTAATTCTTTTTTGTAACTTAAAGCTATACGTCGCTGAAGCGCTGAAATAATAGTAATACCGTCAAACGTATCCTTCAAAACTGCATCGCTAGATTTGCTATAAAACGACTGAGTGTAGTGCGGCCCTTTCACCGCATTTGAACGGGACACAACATTAATTTGCATTAATTGATTATATACTTTGTAGTTACAACGTTACGCTGTCAGTGACAAACGAAGAACGTCCAAAAAAATATAAGCATGTGTACGTGACTTACGCACACTAGTTTAAATACGGCGTCGTATAATTGGTCGATTGCTCCCTTTACGCCATTTTGATTGGACAATAAGGTTGCTTGTTATAAATATTGGCTCTTCAGAGGCTAACAGTTAGTGATTATTTTTGGACGCTTTTTTTAAGTAACGATAGAGCAGGTTCATAGTTTGCGCTATATTCCCTAGTACTTTAGTAGGAACATAGTATATCGAAGGTTGTAATAATGTTTCTTTCATTTTCCAGAACGGCTTCGTATCCGCCCTGCCCTACCTGTGCATGTGGTTGTTCTCAATGTTCATCTCGGTGGTGGCTGACTGGATGCTGTCGAGCGGCAGGTTCAACCACACCCAAGTCAGGAAGATCATTAACAGCATCGGTGAGATCGGTTCACTATATATTTTTATTTCATAGAAGTAGGTCATTTGTACGGTCATGTTTCTTTATGGTATTTTGTTTTATATTTACTGTGTGTGCATAAATGCTTAAATAAATAAGTACACTCTTTCGTATTATTGATCACTCAATCCACTCGTTGAGTGGAATCCAGATGCCAACATTTTCTGTAAAGCACTTGCTGAACTTTGTAGCACAACAAAAAATGCAGTTTTTATCAACGTAACACAATGCGACAACTTTTTCCCAGATATTTATCCTCTTAATTTGATGAATATTTAATTTTGTTCATGACATTCATTTATTTTTCAGGTGAATACGGTCCCGCAATTGGCCTGTTCATCGCAGCGAACACCGGCTGCAACCCAGCCGCCACAGTGGCCACTCTCGCCATCGGTGTTGGTCTCAACGGCGGTATCTACTCCGGTTTCAAGGTAATTTTAACGGTTTTGTTGCAGTTCTAATACTTTCAAGTTAGTTTTATTACGGGTTGAAAGTTAACGGTTTTACAGCAGTTTGTGGTTTAGTTAGATGATTATTCTTAGGGCACCTTTACCGATTTCAAAGAAATGTTAACGATGCGACTCCTTTTATTGAAGATGAGAACGACTTTATAGTGATTGTTGAATGTAGTTTTCACGCATCGTAAGGTCGGTAAGTAGAGTAGGTAGACGTGGCTACCTACTCTACTTACCGACCTAGTAGCGTAGCAAATGGCAGTCATATAGCTCGACGAAATGCCTTTAATAGTAAGCCTTATGGAATGGTTATTGATGACCAAGTATACTAAAGAACGAAGGTCGTCTTCTAATCAGATAGACCGGTCTGTTGATGGCTTTAAGACAACTAAGAACCTTTGAATTCTAGAGGCTACAGAGTAGATTGAAGTGTATGCCAATTTGACTATAACTTTATTCAGTAGCCGAATTTAAGGCCCAGAAAAATGGAACATATAATATATTTATGTTTTTTTATCTCCTCAGGTGAATCACTTAGACATCTCCCCTCGCTTCGCGGGTATCCTGATGGCGTTTACCAACTGTCTCGCCAACTTGACCGGTCTTCTCGCGCCCATTGTCGCCGGATACATCATCGAGGGCCGGGTAAGTACTACAAAATATATCGTTTATGCCAAATATCGTGAAATAATACCGGTAAACAACTACGGAATGAACTTGTAGTCAATATGTAGGTACCCATGTAGGTATTACACTTGTAAATAACACTAAAGGCCAGCCTTGAGGTCGAAGTGTCCATACGCCAGCATAGGTACTCCTTAGTCATTAACTGACACCTTACTATCTTAATTATTTCTGCCTTCGAATCACAACTTTCGAACTAGTTCTATATGACAAAATACTTATACCAATTAAATATCCCTTAAAGGCCTCGTGTAGTATACAGCGAGTTCGCTGATAGCGATTTAAAGTTAGTAGATATAGGTACTGCTATTGAATCTTACACAACAAGTAATTTCGACTGTATCTTATTGTCTGTAATAATGTAATTTTTTTTTACAGCCCACTCAGGCCCAATGGCGGAAAGTATTCTACATCGCCGGCGGAGTGTACATTTTCTGCGCGACCTTCTACAACATATTCGGTTCAGGCAGGCGGCAGGACTGGGACAACCCCGCCGAGGACGAGGCGCTGGCGAAGAAGGCCGCGGAGAAGAAAGCGGTGAAGCAGGAGAGGAAGGCCGCGAAGAACCAGAACCAAGCGGAGACGGCGCAGTAACACGAAAGGCTAACGCTCGGCAACTGGCAACACTGAAACGCCTAAATGACCTGAATCTAGGGTAGATATATTTACTTTAAAAAAAAAACGACTTCACGGTTATTTGTAGCTGGTAACATCGTGAATGTCAAGATTAGATTGAACTGTTTGCCGAGCTCGACTTGATATGAGTTCCGGAGATATATTCGTTGGTTTGGTTTTTGTTTTGCAATACAGATTTGAATAGCCGGATGGCACTCCCGTTTTAATGTAAATAACTTACACTCGCGTAGCGTTACCTGTTTATTACCTTCATTAAGAGTCTTGGTTGCAGTCTTTTTAACTGTATAACATTATTTATTTAGTTCAAAAAGTACGCAAGCGCACATCAATAAGGCTGTGATAAAATCTTATGTAGACTTGCTCGGAACTCGTATCGAATCAGCTTTTCAACTTGATATTTATTACAATTTTACTATATGTACCATAAAGTATTGTTTATTTTAATTTTAAAGCTTGGTCGTGTAACAGAGATGTGTGAAAGGTGATAATGTTGTTGGGTCCAAGATTTTAATGAAAAGTTACCGTCCAGTGACATCTACAATCCTCGCGTTATTGTTCCAACTTAAAATCGGCATTTCGAATCAGGAAATTGTTATTGCAGATGCTCGAATACGATATTTCGAATAAAAAATTAATAACACTAAACTATGTCATAGACTAAAAGCCGTCCAAGTAGATTTTTACTCTGTAACCATAAGAATGACGCTAATAAATAATATAATGAATTTGATACTTAATCTACATATTTAATATACCTACTTGTTATTGTAATCGTATATTAACAATGACATATTCCATATAACAATAGCATAATTATTTGATTTGTTTCTTGTGTAAAAATTAAATATATTTATTTGTTGACAAGTAGCGCCATTTTAGTCTATGCCTTTGAGTTAGTGCCAAACGGTAAACGAGTTGTGAAAATCCCAAATGGTTCGCTCGAAGCGAATGTTGTTGCATTAGTTAAGAATTGTTGTAAGTTGTAAATTATTTATGGAAATAGTTGTAGACGGTACACGCGTAGTGCTGTGCCCAGAGCGTAATGTGATCATTCTGTTATTATTACTATTAATCTATATTGTATGCGCCACAGATGAAATATAAGTGTTGCCATAATTTACTGTTCTAAATTAGAGACTATTTAACACCCTAATCTTGAAGTCTTTGGTTCTGAGAGTACGAAAAACATCAATAAATGTATTTTATTACTACTTCCCAATTTAAAGTTATACAAAGTGTTATATGGCAAATATACACTTATTTTTTTATCATTTGAGTGCATCAAGTAACTAAATAACAAGCTTTGTAAATGGTAGTCCATTTTTTATATCTTACCAAACTATAAGGGTGTAATCACTACCATTTTTTGTCTGTGACAATGTTGAAAAGATTTAAATGTGCCTTCTAAGGTAGGAAGTACAAAGTTCGAATGTGTTGAACACATCAATTTAATGCCGAAAATGAAACCTTTTCTAGAACTTGTTTTTGTATAAGCTCTACTTGTAATACAAATACATGCAGAAAATAATGATTTCTTTTTATTTGTTGAACCTATCCCTAACACTGAGATACCCTTGCCTGATTTAATCCACAAGTTTGCAACATTTTTAATAAGTAAAAACACCTACATAAGAATTATAATGTCGTGCCAAAATCGATATGATAAAATCAGTACTTAAAATATGAATTTCGATTTTGTATATTGTGTTGTCGTTTGACTGAAAAAAGTAAGACAAATAATATCAGTTAAGAGTAAATAAATAACGAATTATAAATACGTTCCAACTTTTATTACTATCCCATAAATATAACAATATTACAAAAAAAAAAAATGATTATGGATTTTTTATTTAAAAGAACAATTCTTAACTCACGACTTTGCTGTAATGTTGCAAACTGAACGCGCCAGTTCCACTCCTGCAAGGTTGGCCAAGCATTAAGCAACTAGAGGCTGAACGGATACAATCCTTCTTTGAATTTAGCACCGCTTCCTTCAAGAAAATTAGCGACGACTCGAAGGACATTTGCTGTAACGGGGATGTCGACGCTTCCATACCTTTACGACTCATGGGCTCAAATATACCATTATAGGTCATGTAGTCCGCTACAAGAGATAAATGTCTCGGATCCACTATGATTCCGTAAACATTAAATACGTTCTGAATTTCTTTTATTATCACTTTGTTAGCTGCTTCAATACCGTACGTGTTTGCAATCGCATGGATGTCGTTACTGTATAATTTATTCACATCCAACAAGTTATTGTATTTGAACATTTGAACAATGTTGATGCCCTCTGTCTTAAGGTACAAAACATCTTTCTCTTTATTAGTAATAGCGCGTTTTATGTGCTTTATTTCGTAGATCACTGACTTCATCGCGGCGTCGCGTAGGGCTTGAGATAGATCGACTCTAAGGAAAGCGATAGGGAAGAGCACAGTAAGCTCGCACCATTTATAATGTTTAGTATCAAATGTATAGTTTGTCGCATTAGATAAGTTTTCTACAACGTTGCTCATGATTTGACTGTCTTCAGCGGTTACTTGGTCGTCGTTAACCTCCATTATATCATCTGTTTCTTTAGGGCTGTCCTCTACAATCTCTGGTTCGTCATCAGATTTTTCTTCCTCCTCTGATTCCGGATCTTCATACTCTTGTTCTTCGGCACGTTTCTTACGTATTCTCACCTGAAATATACAAATAGATACATATCATTCAATGTAGCAAAGGGTTCAAAATATGATTATTCTATCCGCACATACTTCATCAAATATGACGAATTTTAAAAAATCTAATGAAGTGTTACTTGTAATAGTCATATTCGTGGATTCAATAAAATAAATAAAACAACAGTGGTTGTGTTGTGGTAATTTTAAAGTAAATGCTATTATCCTTTGTTTTTTTTAATAAATACTTAACCCTTATTGAACTAAAGAATTCGAGAACAGGAAATGTTGAAAGGATTAAGAGCAAATGTTGAATAAATATGTTAAGAAAGACAAATGAACTCTTACATCAGTATCATCGTCATCGTCATTTGGCCCATCTTCGTCTGAACTGTCTCCATCCATATTTACTGCTTTTTCGGCAATATCCGGAGAAGCACCTTCTCCGTCTTCGTCCTCATCGTCAGTCGCTGCACGACGCCTTTTCTCCTTCTCAGTGGACCACATAACACCACAAGTAGTTTTAGCCTGTTTACGAATTATAGAGAACATTTCACTAAAGAATTTATTCTGCATATGCTTTATGATCTGTGGTGGTTTCACTGCATACTGCGTTTTATACTGAGTATGAGGTAAAAATGAAAAGCGCATGACAGTTTTGAGCTGCCTATTTGGATTGGTGGCTATCTCGCAATGAACGTCAATCTTTTCAAGAACGTCCGATACAGTTACTCTGTTCATTTTTTGCCTAAGACGCTCAGCTTTCTTGTTCAAATCGGGCAAGTCGCTTCGGAATGGTATATCCATGCTTGGAGTCTTTAGTTTCGCTGAAGCTGTCATAAGAATTTCTCGAAGACGCGGAATACCCAAAGTGACGTTCATGTCACCACGACCAGCAAAGTGGAAAGTGTTCAGTGTCATCTGAGTAGAGGGTTCACCGATAGACTGAGCTGCTAGCAATCCAACTGGTTCACCTGGCGCTGCCATGGAAGCTAAATACTTAGCGTTCACTATCTCTGTGAACTTATTCTTATCGGTATATTCACTATATATATGTTCCTTTCGATTTTTCAAGTATGTTTGTGTAAGGTCATTCAATTGCTCGTTTATGACCCCAAATTTATATTCTGGTGAATATTTACTTGGAATCGGATCTGGACAGCGTTTCCTTGCGTACTCTTGTCTTTCATCTTCGCTTAAATTGCGCCACATTTTTTCCAATTCCCAGTAGTTCGGGTCTCTTGTTTGGTCTGTTGGTTTATCATCTAACACAATATCATTTTTAGCTAAAGCAGAAAACTCTGTGAATGGGCTATAACGCACTTTTTGGAATGGGCATCCATGTTTTTTCTTCCATTTTTTCAATGATTTATGTGATTTTGCTATTGCCTTTGATTCGTCCTCTTCTTTAAGCTTTTTTATTACGGACTTGCTTACGACTGCGTTTGAATTGACGTCAAGAAATTCGAATTGGTTCTTATTAAAATATTGACATTTTAATACATCAAGTCCATCTTCCCCATACGCGAATTGTATGACACTGCTATCAGAATCCCGCACTGTATGATCATAGGCGACACTCAGTCCTTCTAAATGTTTAATAAGGCATCGCTGTAAATAACCTGAACGACTTGTTTTGACAGCTGTATCAATAAGACCTTCGCGACCAGCCATGCAATGGAAGAAAAACTCTTGTGGTTGAATGCCCGTCATAAAACGTCCATCAATAAACCCTCCTGCCCTAGGGGATATATCATATGGTGGAAAACTAGGCAGCGACCTTCCAGATATCATTAGTGGCGGCCTTTTCCCTTCCAACTCAATTTGGCCAAGTAAACAGGAAATCTGCATAGTGTTTACAGTTGATCCTTTTGCACCAGACTGTACCATCAATTGTAGATTGTTATAAGGAAATTTTTCAAGCAAACCTTCTGATAAGCAAACAGTATTAATATTATTTGTGTATGAATCTAAAACACTTTTATATTGTCTATCCAGATTAGCTCTAAATTTAGGATCTTTGATAAGCATTTCACCAATAGTTTCTTTCAGTTTTACGTCATCAACATCGACAGGCAGATCTGTGGCTTTTGCAGCTGCTACTTTTCCCACTGCTCTCACAAGACCGATAAAATTATCTCTTTGTTTATTCGCTTCTTCTACAACGAGAATATCTTTGACTCCAAGAGTAAAACCTATCCATTGTAGATAAAATGTAAATACTTTGGAGAAAGAACTGAGAAGAGCACTAGAGCTATCACCTCCATACAATTCATACATGCAATGAACCAAGCCATAAGGAGTGGCGCCATAATGGGTTTTATCTAAAACTCCACATAGTAGTTCTCCTTTCCGAATTATGACTTCTGCTTCTGACATTTCATTTGGATTAGTGAAAGCACTTCCACCAGCTTTCCAAGTTCTTGCTGGTTCCTTTTGCCAAGCTTTTGCACTGATTTTAGCTTTACCACTTAATGAGAGACATGGTTTTCCTTTAGGAATGGTGTTGATTATAATTGTAGATAAAATTTGTTTTCCAGACCATAACATTATAGGTTTTAAAATAGTTGGAGGTAAAAGTTTGATTTCACCCTTATGATTGGACAAAGCTTGGAAGACTAATTGTTGGTAATCGCTTTTGGTAAAGAAAGCTCCTCTGATGGACATTTTTACTCCTGAAATCACATGATCTTGAATCAAACCACTCAAGGGCGTACCATCTTTAGGTACTAGGTACTGTTTTCTTACTGACATTATATTGTATGCTTCACTTCTAGCAATTTCATTTTGGGGAAAGTGTGCATTCATTTCATCTCCATCAAAATCGGCATTGTATGATTTACAGTTCGCATAATGCAATCTCAATGTTTTTTCGCCTTTGAGAATTCTTGCCCGGTGAGCCATCATACTAGGTTTGTGAAGAGAGGGTTGACGATTTAAAATAAGCACATCACCATTAACTAAATGTCGATGGACAATTTTTAAGCCAGAAGACTTGTATTCATCTGGAGTGAGTAACCTCTTGGCTAATGATTTTCTCTTTTGAATAGAATCTGGGGGTATTCTAATTACTCTTCCATTTTTAATCTCAAGCTTTTCAGCACCAGGATGTTTATTTGGGCCATTAATAACCATCTTTCGCAATTCATCAACATTCCATTCTGTTACTGGTACTGGATAAGTCAGTTTTGTGGCAAATGCATCAGGGATCCCAATTTCATCTATGTCCACATTTGGATCTGGTGTGATGACTGACCGAGCAGCAAAGTTTACTCTTTTACCCATCATATGCATTCTAATAACACCAGTTTTCTTTTCCAGAATCTGCTTTAATCCTTGACTGGATACACCTTGTCCTTCACAGTTGAGTATATGGTTTATATGCTTCTGTAAATCTTGCCATATTGTATGAAGTTTCTCAGCTGGAGATTTACCGACTACACTTTCGTAAGCTTGTCTGGGTAATTGGTCAAGTCCATCAATCGCTTTCTGTTGGTCCGATCCGGATAAAACCTGTAACACGGCTCTTGCAGAAAAGGCAGATTGAAGGATGCCTTTATAAACATTTGTTTGTGGATGTTCAACTAACTCTCCTTGTAGCACATTACAAGGTCGTACACAAGGAGGAAGAACTGGCACTAACTTCATAAAAAGTAAATCAGTTACTGGATTTGTTTTAGAATGCTTGAGAATAGGGATACATTGAGACAAAATATCTTCATCGTTCTGAGCAATTGATTTGCAATAGCGTTGGATTTCATCTGGCATCAATATTTTGATCCCTCTCCCACTACTCTCCGAGCTAAGATTGTACATAATTTTGTTGTCAGATGTGGTTACCTTTATAAGTTTACTTCTGCAGTATAGACACGTTTTAGAAACATTGATAGCTCTGAAAACATTAGTGATCGCTTGGTTTCTTAATTTATCTGTATTTTTATTGTGGAAAACATCTACAACTGGGTCAGACTTTTTGATTAACTTCTGATACTTTCGTATGGTTTTATTCATTTTTTCCGGCGAAGTTTCGCTTTTGAACTCCTTGACGTCGCCAATGAAATGCGCTAAATCCAAAGACGCTGTTACATGACCAGCGTCAAGTAGTTGAAGCTGCAATTTTAGTAGGAACTTTGTTCTATCATCCATTTGGATTTTGAAACACTTTAGGCAACTGATCCGGAATAGAGTATAGATGTTCTTCATGAAAAGTGGGTTCACGACAACCAACGGTAGTTCTATGTGACCAAAGTGCCCAGGACAGTGCAATAAGGCGTTTGAACAAGTTGCACAAAAATCATTTCTATCCCTAATAGGTCCCAGCGCCGGATCGTACAATCCACCCTTTATAGGGTTGCCCATTGTGTCAAATGATATGGTGTTTGTTATTTTAGCAACACTAAGATTTCGGATGTCTTCATCGCTGAACATGAGGAATTGTATGGAGTCAGGGTCCACAGAGGTCAAGCCCGTTAGAGCCGACGTGAAACCAGACTTGAAATCCATGTTTTTTACCTGTAAATAATACACATGTGATAACAACATAACCTTACAATGTATACTAATGATTCTATGTAATTAACACTGAACTTACAGATGTTTGTCGTTTGTTTAACTTATCTTTCAGTCATTTACATTATTATACCATAGTTTGTAAGAAAAATACTATATTACGTTATATACCATGCATAGATCAAAGAGAACTTGACCGAAAATGCATGCTTTGCTTTTAAGACTTGACATTGTTGGCACATAAAAATGACGGACGTGACAGTGACAATAGTGACAGCTATAACCTCTTTCCTGTTGGTTGGAAGTCGGTTAAAAACGTTTTTTTTTAATATGTTTTATGGCCATGGATTCAAGCTCTTTATAGGCAATCAATATTTAAGTAAGTAACAATATTACAGATGAAAAATAACATCCCCAGTGTTTTTGAAATATGGAGTGTTTAAAAAAATTCAGACCTTTTCGTTAGCAATATGTACAAATAAAGTGATACTTGTTTTTTTTTCTTTTAAAATATCGGATGCTCTATTACATTCAAATGCAATGTAGTAAAAATATTTTAACAGTGACAAAATAAGGTCAATTTTGAGATTTACAGGTTATTTTCTTTCCTCAACTTTGACTGCATATTGCATGAAAAACTTGTCTGGTAGAGATTTAAGAAATGTACAACACTTTATATTTGAAATGGTGGAAAAAAGTTTTAATAAGTAGAAAGCTGAGACACTCTTCGTATAACACCACTATTAACTTTTGTTTAATATTGCGCTGATTTATAGGGAATAATGGAAATGGCTTTACTTTGGTCATCACTATAGTAGAAAATATTTACAATGAAAATATATACAAAATTATGACAATCCTCTTCTAAAATAAATTATTTTCTTTATGACAGAACTTATTCTTCTTCTCAAAAATATATAACCTTAGAGGAATAATTCCTCCAAGTATACAACAATAATAAAAGAGTTTTTATATGATACCGCCACAGATTTATCGACCAATGACAAAATTATTCACGTATCGATAAAATATGCTCAATTTCATGACCTTCTCTGATCTGAGTCTGGTCTCCTCTGATACAGTCCTGTATATTTTATTCTCTCTGCACCTCTGTTTTAGGGAACTCAAACTTAATTGGGCTATTACAGCAGTAGATTTATTTATTTGATCTTGTAACTGTTGTTCGCTGTGATTAAGACCTTGTAAACATTTTATGTTTAAGACCCCAGCGGCATCACTGCCACATCAGTTTCTGCTTAATAACAGCAGTGTTTATTGGTGCTGCGTTCTGGTTTGAAGGGTTAGGAAAGAGAGTGGGAGTGGAAGTTAAGAGTTAACTAGATCAGTGTGATACTGATAACATTAATTATATGTTAAGGTGAAGTTTTTTATTGTAGAAATTGAGATTGGATAAATAATAAGGGTGTGTTATAAATGTTTTTGTATTAGTGCTCACTTGATTCAGGCTCAAGGGTGTAGGCACGTAATATTTAGGATTATAGAACTAACGCTAGATTTGTATACGTCTGACGTGACTTGTTGTAATGCTTTAGAATGGTATCAGTTTCATAAAAAATATGTATTACATTACATTACATTAGTGCGTTGTCGTGTGTTGTGTCATCATTATCGAAGTATACCTTTAAAATTAACACTATTGCAAAACGTCACGTCAAACAAATGTAAATCCGCCATAAGAGACAATATTTAAGATATCTTGATAATTTTGCTATAAGGGTTTATCAGAAATAAAAAAGGGGTTAATTAATTCCCTGATTAACAATCAAAAACCTGAAGTTTTTACTCGCATTGACGAAAAAAGGAAAAGCTTCCTTTTAATCAGAGACTTTTGAGTTTATTCATTTTCAATCAAAAACATACTATGAGGCTGGGCAAATAAATTTTGTAGTATGGCAACATTGTTGATCAGACAGTCAACATGGCGGCCCAAGATGAAGTTGACGTATGTGAAAGTTGGGAGGATATGGTCGAAAATGGAGTAAGTTAAATTGTGAGAAAGCCGACACCGTGTGCCAATTAAGCGGGTGGCCTTTGTGGATTACTGTACGACGCAATCGTTTCCATGTTTCAGTTAGACGAGAAAATCCATCTAATGTCAAGTGGGCCCGCGCCAGTGAAAACTGCTCTCAAAGGTTGTAAGGTTACAAACGTAATTGTTGAAGAGAACGCGTGTATAGGATCACAGTGCGTAATGCCGGAGCCGTCTATTCGAATTTTGAAACGGCCGCCGTCGTTGGCGAGCGGGCAGTTGAACGGAGAGAACCGGACGCGTCCGGTAAAGACGTTTGAACAAAGACAAAAGGCATACGAACAAGCTCGCTTGAGGATATTAGGCGAAGCCCGGAGCCCCGAGGACGTTATCGACGATAAGTGAGTACCTTTAAATTTCCCGTGTTTGAAGGTATTGTGATGTAACGCCTTTTTCCATAATTAACCAAGCGAAGGCCTTGAGTGAAGATGCGCGTGATATTCTTTAGTGTTCCTTTTTTAAATTGGCTCAGAATTTCGCTGCCAGTTTGTTTTCGTTGCGAGCTATAAATTCTGTTAAACTTACACTATAAAGACTTGGATACATCAAGCTAGAGCTACCTCTTACTTGAAGTACCCAGGTCTAATAGCCAGGTCTTATGGTGTTATTCATTGTAAAGTTATAGAATCTAAAATTCAATATACAATAAAACTTACATTTTTCTGTGAATAATTTTAGTAAACACCTGTCATATTTTTTATTGTTTCATTTTAAAATAAACATTTTACTGCTTTTCAGTAAAGTAGGTACAGTGTAATTCTCTTAAAAACATAACATGTAAAAGAAATTGATGTATAAAGCAATGTAGTATAGTTAATGTGTTTATTGTATTTTTTTCAACAAACCAGTCCATAAGTATGTTTATTTGTGTCTACAATTTCATTAAGGTCAAGGTCTCATTACTTGTATATATCTGCAGTGAACATATTTACAGTGAATTATTTGTAAGTTCAATCAGACGAAGTGGTGTCTGTAAGATTAAAACTCATTTTTATTGAATTTCAGCTTAAGTCGGATACAAGATAAACTGCAAGCACACAACATTAACGGAAACCAAACTGTTGGGAAAACGAAAAACTGTCACAACGACAATAACACAAAGGGGAAGGAGAAAAAGGTCCTACCTAGAGTACAAGCAGCGTCTGCTCCTACAGTGGTTTTCCCCTCTCCCCCACCGCCTGGAGTTCTAGTAATACGGACACCCAGAGGTCCCGATGGTACCAAGGGCTTCTCAAAAAGATAGCAGTCAAAGAAACACCGTAACAGTAAGATGCATAAGCAGTTATGATACACTCATCTATCCATCCGTTTCCAAAAACTTTAATTGGACTAAGTATATATGTGTGTCAAATTATGTAATTTTTACAATCTGTGTGTAACTTTAAGATGTGATGATTAGTATGACAAAATATTATTTTGGGTTAGTGAAGACAGCCTTACATTGACTAGCAACATATCGTTATGATGAAGTCATAGTCCAAATTTGGGCATCCAGATTTGATAGTATGAAAATGTATAGGTTCCTATTCTAAAAATTACATATTATATGTAATTGTGTACTAAATTTACAGTCAATACTTAGTAAGTACATGTTTTTTTTTTCGTTGTCAAGTGTCAAGTTAATTTATAATCCACTTTAATTCAAAACTGCTTATTTGTTTGTATTCTGCGCTGGCCATATTTGAAAAGCAAAAGTATTAATTCACTTAATGAAAATATTTGCAATTTTTCAAGTCCAAAAATGATAAGCACGTGTCTATCCCAAAAATGTTCAATCTTTCGTGATAAAAGTGATTTTTCATAAGTGAAAATATATAGAAGTTTCCTTTCTTTTGGCTATTCGTGGACACTTTCAGAGTATAGACAATTGAATTAGAATTAGTGGCCTATTTTTTTATTATTTTAAGTAACTCTTGACTCCTGATTATTGTTTAATAATTTTACATATTGAATATTCATGAAAGTGTACATATGCATGTATGAATACATTTTATGAATATTTATAGCATGTGTTATGGATTACTGCATTATGTTTCGTCAGATCTATGAATATTTTTGTGGTCAAGCATTCATTTATTTGAGATATTGTTTTATTTGTCATAACGAGAAATAATTATTGTTTATTTGTCGTGATTACTATTATTTCTTTACTAAATATTGACAACAAATTTGATACAAATGTGATCAGGAGTTGATTGAAGGTAATATTTTGGAAGACTGCATACTAATATTGTTCTTAAAGAGTCAAGCACGCTTAAAAACAAATCACAATAATTCCAAAGGAATTAGGATAGATATTGTGAAATAAAAATCAGTACCAAAATGAGAGTGCTCACGTCAGGGAACAATTTATTTATTATATTGTAGACATTGGAATACAATTAGTGTGGAATTGTAACTGACCACAAGATGAGTAAAAGCAAATTGTGTTGGAATCGGTGAATGTGTCAATAGGTTTTACCCTTGCATTGGGCCAAAATATTGCTATTATTAGTACTTTATAAAGGGGAGTAATAAATCCACTCAACTAAGTATGAATCAAGCTGCTACTTCCTAATCGGGATTGATGACAGCAGACAGAAAAGGTAATGAACAAGTTGGAAAATAAATTACAGTGTTTACAAATATCGAAGCTGCTATATTTTCATAATCCAATATTCTTTATCTTGAAAGAAAACTAGGTTTTATATGTAATATTAAAGGAGAAAAACCTAGGATGAGGCTATGAGTGCAATGAGAAAAAAATAATTATAACTATTCTGATGTTAAAATTACTCAACTACCATTATTATTTGCTTTTTAAAATTATAGTCTCACACTAGACTCCTGGTTCGTGGGTGCCAAACAAATATAAACAAACAAACACAAATATTAAATAAAACCAAACAAAAAAACACCGAGACCCAAAACAGAGATTTAATTTCATTAATGTCTGGCCGGAGATGAAACCAGTTTAAAGACACAAGTGCTATTGGTATTTAAAGAGCGACATTTCCACACTATTTGTATTGTAATTGCAGGCTAACGCCTGACTTAGTGAACTGATGAGATTCGAAACACTCTAAAATCTTAACATGTGCCTGTTTACTACATTAAGTATTATTATAATAATTACATCCGTTCATAATCTTACATAGCACCATTCTGTAAATCATGCTGGAATTGACATAAACTTTGCATTTTAAGAAAAAAATTGTATGTACTTTCGTGTATATAGTACATTGTGTTACATACATTTGATGGAATGTCAAAATTTTCACTATTAGAGATTTTTATATCAAGTTTTTTCTATGTGTATAAAATATTTCTAAGATAGCGATTGCTAATTGTATATTTTTAGTTGTAAGATATTGTTAAGGTTATCAAGGCGTTTGCATTGTTTGTGGCGGTTGATGTATTTTTGAAGTTGTACATAATTATGATTCAGAAATATTTCTTACAGTGATTGTACACCTTTTGTGGTATTGTACAATATGGTACATTGTTATATTATATTGTAGTATTGCCATTAATCACTTTTATTTCCCTAAATTAATTTCAACAGCTAGGGTTGAGACATCAAATGCGATTTTGTTAATGATGGATTCGCTCATAATCGGTTTTAATTCTCTTTTAATGTTATGCCTTATAACTTCAATATATAATCGTCACAAACATGTAAAACTGAGTAAAAGTGTAATTGAGAGCTCGTGATGTGTTACATAGTAAAAAGTTTTATTTGGATTATTAGGAAGAAAAAACTGAAACATCTTGATAATATCGTACATCAGTATAAAATGAAATGTATATCGAGAAGGAAAAGATAATTGAAATAACACTTTCCTTGATTCGGTTAAATTTATAAAAATATTAAGTATGATCTGATAATCCAAATAAAATATTTTTCGTTTGCCTAGAATTCTAACCAGCTAGCTTCATTTGAAAGAATTATGGTAAAAAATTTGCAAATAAATATTTTTTTCATTATTAAACTTATTATACTATTTTTTTAAAGTAAGTAAGCGACATCTGGTCTTTTACGAAAAAGATTTGTCAGAAAAACACAAATCGTTATTGTATTACTTGGACAGATAAAAAATGGACAGATATTAATTACCATTTAAAT
>DWNY01000326.1:0-17496 GCA_018250635.1 Telegonus apastus | reverse complement strand
CAACCCCCTCTCAGAAATTATTATAATTATTTAAGTAGGTACATATTAAAACCTGTTCTAATACTTATTATAGTTTGTAATATGTTATTAATAATGGTTAGTCCGATAATCATTTAAGCTTGTATAATGTATAGACCAAATCTATTTTACTTTTCAATATATGCGAATGTTCTTAAGGAAAATCATGATTTAATGCTTCTCACAAATTAGTACATTTTAAGTGCGAACCAATTTAATATGTTGATTTAAATTTTATCTAATCCCTTTAAATATCAGCACCTATAATGATAATTCTGACTGCACATAATATACTATTCAGTGTAGATAAATAATTATACTTGGGCAATACATGTTATGTTTAACTGCTCGATACTGTTCTTCCCCAAATACACAGAGATATTGAATATGGCACAAGACCCAATTACTCTGGGAACTGTTTTATCCGAACGAATACAAATTTTCTGTAATTGTATACTTACCACCAAGAAATTTGTATTTTTGTTGGTTACCTGTTATCGACTACAAATGGCTTATTGACCGACAAGTATTATATTTCAAAATACACCTTACATTACATTCTTATTATTTATGTCTTGCTGGGCGATTTAGTATGTTTATCTTAATGTCATGATTTGACATTACATCTTATTCTATGCTTAATTTGATCAAGAATAAGGTTGCCATCATATTGACATGTAACAGACAAGCATTGTCATCAAGTATGTAGAGCTCCGCATGCTATTGGTTGGTATGATCCGCCTACAAAAACTGGAGGCTTGGAGCATAATCCTCCATACATCATGCGCATTCATTATATTAATCAGTGTTGGTATTTTAAATATGGAAAATATATATATACTTTAGATACTAAATTATGTATGTATTAGCCAATAAATAATTTTGAAAAAAGCATGAATGTTATATAGATTATATATATGAAACACAGTAGGAAATGATGGTAAATTTTTCATATGAATGGTGTCTAGCCATGAAATCTGTTACAAGAATCTTATAATTGGGTGAAACCATCACACTGCACTTTTCACATGATACATTGTAAAACCTAACTAAAATGTATGAGTCATTTGGGTTTTTCCAACTACAACCCCTCGAGGGATGAAAATTTAATGGAATGTCAATCCATTTAATGCGGTAAACCCCAGTCATAAAACAAAACCTATAAAATTTTACATATTACCGTAGGACAGACATTTACAGGTTACATAATTGAATTGAGGAGGGTTAAGTTTATAATTCACTAAGTATTTATTGTTAACCTTTACACATCTTTCTCATAATCACCTTAAGTTTGCAATGTGTTCCTACATCAAAGCAAATACTTATTATTTCAAAGCGCTCATAGCCTCGCAGCTTGCGCAGATCTCAACTGATCTATAACAGCACCAACGAGCGCGGTGGATTTATGGATGGGTGACCGTTAGTGGCAAAATTTCATGCCTGCTTCCGTGTTTATGAGGGGACGTTAAGCCGACGTTCCGGTTATTGTTAATGGATACGATTTGCGAAATTTCGAAGGACCCACAGCTGTTCAGAATATTAAACCACCAATTTCACTCTTCTGCATAAGGAAATCTATTAATAAAAACTAAAATCTCTTCATTTGTTTCCAGGTAACCAAAGTTAGGCCAAATGATCAAGATGCGAAGATGAAATATACTGAGTGCAATAAGATAGTTAAGAAGATTGCTTTTGAGAAAGCAATCTCTGTAGACAAAAAAGAAGTCAATATAGCCGATTCTATTAATCTGGATTCTATGAGTGAGTAATATGGGTTTTTCTGCTATTTTTCTATTTCTATGGCTTTAATTTTAGATAGCTTTGTGGTGTTTTTTATGCAGCATTGATTATGCCCGAGTCTTCTAAATTTTAGACCTTGACTTACTTTTATCTGTCACCTATCGACGTTTATAAGATGAATTGGAAAACACCATTCCATGCTCTGGTGTTTAAGAAAAGTGTCTTCATACTTTAGCATAGCAGAGGCCTACGGTGGCGAAAAAATTAAAAAAATCTTTCGAATTGGGATTTGAAATCTTAGGCGTGATTCTATCTGTTTTATCTGTTTGCGAATGAACGAAAAGCAATGATTTACTTGATCGAAAAACGTGTTTCTTTTATGCGAATTTATTATATGCGCTCATTTTTATAATCTCAGTCGACGGCGACGTTTCTGGATCAACATTCCATCTATCCGAATTACCATCCTTTGGTGTCCGCGACCGAAAATTTGAATGTCAAATGTCTTCCAAGGATATGTTTACTGAATTTAAAGTTTTTTTTTTCATAAAAATTCAATATACCTAATGCTCGCTGATGTGAAGTATTTTTGTAACAGAAGAATCTATAAAAAATATAATTGTTGAATCCTTCGTGGGTTGGCAGTTGGCACACTATTTCTGCCTTAAGACACCAATGTTTTCTGATTTGAACTTATTCCTCAGAGGTAGCAATGCGCTTATAGTCCATTGGAAGGATTAATACAATCTAAGGTTGAATTCATATGCATTGTATGGAGTGACAAGGATCATTTCAATGCTCATAAAAATTCATCATTCATGAGATGTCTTAAGATCTTAGGGGTAGCAAGCATCACAGCCGTGCATGTCTCTTTCTATGGCCACTTGAAGGATTCTATAGAACAAGGATAGATGAAAAGCAACTATATAAAAAGGTTAAGTAAACAATTTTCATTGTTGTTTTCAGCAATTGAAGACGAGTACGAAGGTCCTACTCTTGAAGATGGTAAAGTTACACTTAAATTTGTCAAAGAATTAATGGACTTCTACAAACACGAGAAGAGACTACACAAAAAATATGCGTATAAGGTAAATAATGTTTTAAACGAATTTTTTATTGCTTTTTTTTTTATTTTCTCTTTTTTACCTTTGAACATTTAATAACAAATATTTTTTTATTCTAGATTCTTATAGATGTAAAGACATATCTACAACAGCAACCATCTCTTGTTGATATCAAGGTAAGTCTAGTTTGTATTTAATGGGTTTCCAGGATTTTGTTCCTTTTAACAGCTAATATTTTAAAACCGTTCCATTACCTGATAAGATTCTTATAACGTTCTAATCCCCAGGTGCGTTCCTCTAATAAATTTCTTAAACTGTTCCATTCCCCAGGTGCATTCCTCTGATAACATTCTTAAACTGTTCCATTCCCCAGGTGCATTCCTCTAACAAAATTCGTATAATGTACCATTCCCCGGGTGTATTAATCTAATAAAATTCTTAAGCCGTTCCAATCCCCAGGTACATTCCTCTGATAACATTCTTAAACTGTTCCATTCCGTAGATACTTTCCTCTGATAACATTCTTCAACGGTTCCTTTAGCAGGTTCACTCCTCTGACAAGATTCTTATAATGTTCCATTCCCTGGGGGCATTCCTCTGATAAAATTCTTAAACCGTTCCATTCCCCAGGTGCCAGACGAAGCGAAGTTCACGGTGTGCGGCGACATCCACGGCCAGTACTACGACCTGATGCACATCTTCGAGCTGAACGGTCTACCGTCGGAGGAGAACCCGTACCTTTTCAACGGCGACTTCGTGGACCGGGGCTCCTTCAGCGTGGAGTGCATCTTCACGCTGTTCAGTTTCAAGCTGCTGTATCCGAATCACTTCTACATGTCCAGAGGTAAGACGGCGTTAGCATATAGTTTGGACATTTTCGTTTTTGGAAATTTGAACGTTAGTTACTTTTCACGCGTTGCGAGTAATTAACCGGGTGATTTGTGTGTATGTATTTTTAACAATCTACAGCAAAGTAGCGCGCCAATTACGAATTTGTGTTGTAAAACTTAATAAATCGCGTTTTGAATATAACATGAAAATGTACGAATAAAAATTAAAAATGTATAACTATGTTAAGGGCCGTGCGAAGGATTTCTAAAAGACGCGTTATGCAATATATGTGTACATGCAAATCCCGTGAAATGAAAATACCCTTCCGAAATATATATATTTCAGAAGGGTATTTTCAGAAAGTCAAGCACATGGCGATCACGGGATTTGCGTATTGCATCAATACAAATTAAATTGTGTTTTACATACGCATTTAGACTTGAAAGTTATCATTCCTCCATTCACATCCGTTACAATTTTTATGTACATATATCGTCGCTGCACTAGACATAGACTTTAAATTTTTTCCATAAGAAACGTTAGAAATGTTCATTCTTGCCTTCATTCATTCATTCTCCAGGTAACCACGAGACCCTGGACATGAACAGGATGTACGGCTTCCGGGGCGAGGTGACATCGAAGTACACCTCCCAGATGGCGGACCTGTTCACCGAGGTGTACAACTGGCTCCCGCTGGCCCATTGCATCAACAACCGGGTGTTGGTGATGCACGGCGGTCTCTTCTCGAAGGATGACGTCACGCTCGATGATATTAGAAGCGTGGACAGGAATAAGCAGCCGCCTGAAGACGGTGAGTGGTTTGAATTTTCACATATTTTTTTTTGTTACAATGAGGCGGCGAATGAGAAAATGCAGTTTGAAATTGGAATTATGTCGACACTAGAATGAGCTGCGTTGAACACAAAATATTTCATCCCATCCCCCCATTTTTTCACCGATTGCAGATACCATGCTCAACGTGGGGCGTGCCAAAGAATTTAACGTACATACGCTCGAAAAACATCACCCTCCTTCTGACGCAGTCGAATAAAAAGACTTAGTCTTCTCGCTTCGCCAGCACGGTAGACTATGGCCTAAGCCCATTTGATAGGAGACCCGTGCCCTGCAGTGTGACGTGATGATGCGAATTTTAAGGATCTATTTCCATTTCCAGGTATAATGTGCGAGCTCCTCTGGTCGGACCCGCAGCCGATGAACGGCCGAGCGCCGTCCAAGCGCGGCGTGGGCTGCCAGTTCGGACCCGACGTCACCGCGAACTTCCTCCAGCGGAACGGGCTCGACTACGTCATCAGGAGCCACGAGGTCAAGAACGACGGCTACGAGGTCGCGCACGACGGGAAGTGTATCACGGTCTTCTCCGCGCCCAACTACTGGTGAGTTATAGAGATGGCCTCTAGATGGCACTGTCTTGGAATTTCCAAGAATATCAAAGGAAGCCATCGGGACATGCTGCAAGGTCATTGTTTTAAAGAACGATCGGTAGATGGAAACACAAGTTTGGTGTGACGTCACTGAGATCTTCCTTCAGCTGAACGGCCTCGGCTACGTCATCAGGAGCCACGACGTCAAGAACGAAGGCTACCTGGTGGCACACGAAGGGAAGAGTATCACATTATTTACGCCTAAGTATTAGTGAGTGCTTACGATGATGGCCACTAGATGGCGTTGTTTCAATATCGTATCACGGTCTTCTCCGCGCCTAACTACTGCTGAGTGACTATCTTTTAATATCGCAAACCAACAGGCTTCGGTATCCAAACCTATCAAGAGATTCGATACTACGAAGTCATTCCCGTAACATCCCTAGTGATTGTTTAACAGAATGTCCGCTTGACGACATCTTCACCGTGACTCATTATTAGTGAGTTGTGCACGCTAGGTGGCACTGTCTTTTGTTGGAACGCAACCAATTATGTTTTTTTTAATTTTTAGTCTGTGCCAATTGTGTCTGTCACATCCAGTTTTTTGAAAAATATGCGTTGTACATTTTTGTCCGAACTTCGTTTTGCATTATAATTATCCACAAATATCATCATCTTTCAATACTGCAAAACAAAAGAATTCACCCAACTACTAAGTTACTGCGACGGGCCCTAGAAGGCGTTGATTTAATACAGTAAACTTCTTCGTATTTCAAATTAATAAAAAGGTCATTAGCTTAAAGGATACACGCAAAATGAACCTTAAAATTTACAGTTATATTTTTGAATGAGTCATGTCTGAAGAATTACGCGACTAACAAAGTTCTCAGTATTGTGTGCTTTTTAGATTTTTTTTAATTTCTTCTTTTCCAGTGACACAATGGGCAATTTGGGTGCCTTCATAACCATGAACGGCAAAGACCTCGTTCCAAAGTACACCACCTACATGGCAGTGGTAAGTCGCTCGCTTATGTAATACAATAAATATTAAGTTTGTGTACAAAATATAAAGATGCAGCTTTACCCGACTCCGTCAGGAGGGTACAGTTTTTCGAGCGTATGTATGTATGTTAATATGTGTGTATGTATGTTCCTTTGTGTGGCACACCCCACAGGCCTAACGGCTTCACGGATTTAAACATATGAGGTGCCGTTAGAATCGACTCAGTTGTCGTAGTAAAATAGGTTTTAAAATATGGTGCCTGCGAACGGAGAAATGACGAACGGGCGTCTAGATGATCAGAATTATTTTTTTGCAAGAGGATTTTGCTATTCTTATATGCATGTACTAATGATTACGTAAACATAGGTTTTACATTTACTGACTTTTCTAATAAAGGTGAGGGAGCGGTTAAAAGTTACTAAAACGTAATCCTATGTCCCCCTATTTAAAATTACGTTACATGAGTAATATGATAATTCAATAGATTTTTTAACAGTACAGTGGCCGTATTCATAGCCAACCAACTGGGTGTAACTCATTCACGCGAAAATATTTAAAAATAAATACTTTATAAGAAAAAAAAGCGAACACCATAGAAAATGAGTCTAATCTCAATCTAATCTCAGTGTACTTCAATTACTTCCAGCCGCACCCGGACGTGAAACCGATGGCGTACGCCAACTCATTCCTGAGCATGATATGCCAATGATAGACGGCGCGAGCAGCGGTTGCCACGGCGACGGTCGCCATGGCAACCGGTCGTCGTGGCAACCGGTCGTCATGGCAACCGGTGGTCATGGCGACGGCGGGGCGGCGCGCGGTCGCGGACCGCTAGACAAACGTGCTATCGTAGTAAGTTTAGTGTATGCGAGTAATGTGAACACTTTCCGGTGGTTCTAGATCGAGGCCTATGTGACGGTGGTGTGATGCTCTGTGGGACGGAAATGGAATCGATGTTCGCGCGGTTAGATCGGATTTAAACACGTTATAAAGGTGTATAATGATGGTGGTAGAATTCTTTGGAGTTCGACTCCGACGGCAACGCAACGCCTATTTATGCATTATAACAGCAGTGTTAAGCGCTGCTGTGCTCTGGTTTGAAGGGTGTGATGAGAAGACATACTTATTCAAGGCGTTCCGACTTAGTTCTCAGGGGTAGCAACGCATCTGTGGCCGACCTCAGGTAACACGGTGATGTTATCTGGGGTTGATTACAGATGTCCATGGGCGGCATTGGCCACTTACCATCAGGTGGGCTGCATGCTCGTTTGCTACTTAAAAAATGGGCATTATGACAGTATTAAAGAATCTGCAGAACAAATTATTTTAAACAAAAATATCCAAAGCCTCGGATAAGTACGTCTCCCTTGCCACACCCTTCAGAACAAAACACAGCAGCGCTTAACACTGCTGTTGTTAGGCAGAAATAGGTGTGATGGTGGTGCCATCATAGTCGATCCGCACAGAGCTCTACCACCATAAAAATGGACCCAGACCCAGAGTTTCACTTCACAAGCCCTATCCCACCATTATCAACCGACATCGACTCTAGAATTTGTATTTATGTAACAATAGGGCAACTTGCATTTCCCTAAACTTGATTTTTTTTTCTCCTTAGTTTACAACCTTTTACAGTCACCCAGTGAAATGGAGCATTTTAATTTGAATCATTCAATGAATGAGTATTTGTAATGTTTGCTATTTAAGTTGATCGGGTTTTGAATAGTCTTAAAAGTAATTTGATATGATATCGAAATATAATAAGGGTGGAAGTGTTACTGCATCGGATGATACACACAATAGTACTGCGGTATGCCTGATTTTTAACTAAGGCCTTTTAATTTTTCGACACGTGCATATTAAAAATAAATTCTTAGATTCTGTTATGTCTTCAAGCTGTATGAAGGGTACAAAGTTAATTTGGCTTAAATGTCGGATTGTGGCCTAGAATTTATTCAACTTAAGAGACCCATTTAAGTCCCGTTAGGACAGTGATATGTTAATAATGAACCATCAAAGCGATGTACGCCTCTCTCACACGTATTTAGAGATATATGAAAATATCAACGATTCTCATTTGAGGGTATATTGTTACGCTACAGTGGCGACCTCTACTGTAATATTTTATGTTTAACTTTCAATATTCAGTAATAGAAGCATCTACAACTATGTTAAACTACGCTATTAAAGTTTTATATGCGCGTATGACAGAAATCTATTAACAGTGAAAAGTATAGAAGCATTTTAGCATTTTATTAATAGACTTCATTCAAATAATAGAACTTTCTGGTGTCCGAGCACGGTCTTATTTGACTTATTAATGGTTTGCATCTTTTTATTTAAAGGTTTTAAGATATGTCAATAGAGGCGTTAAAATATCGTCCTCAATTATTGTAACGCATTTGTGAATAGTTGCAGACATAATTCTTGCTTGCATTTATTTGTAGATGTCATAATATTAAATATGTGCGTAATAATAAACTTACATAACTGTAGACCACTTTTTAAAAAAATACATAAATAAATCCTATGGGACGTTAACATTAGCCGAGTTCGACCGTATTTGTCTACAAGCGAATTCGGTCACCGACCAATGAGAATGGCAATTCGGTTTACGGTGACCGATCTAATGTTAAACTTGTTACGGTTGCCTTCGGTCATAACTGTTTGCCGTTCAGGGAACACGGGGAATGACGAGCGATCAGGCCCCACTTAGACCCTGGGCACTTTGGGCACTTGTCCAAGGGCCCCACGATCGAGTGGCCCCTTAGTCCCTGTTAATAAATATTGTAGGATTGATTGTTATTGTTCACTCGTAAATCAGTTTCATCAAAATTTATTTTACTTATACCTTGTGAAGTAAATGTCAAAACGTTTAAAAAGAATTCTAAATTAATCTATTTAGTTTGAAAGAGATTTCAATTCCCTCAAGGTCATATGGGCCTCATTACCCTTATGGGCCCGGGGTCCCATGGGTTGAACGGCCTTGCGAGCGACGCATTCGGTCACGAACTAATGTAAACACGCCATTAAATAGCAAATAATATATTACATATTTGTTTTACATGAGTGTAACCAATTCATTGAACTGTGCCGAATTATACACGAAACCACTTATTATATTTCGTTCTACCGTGCGTTTCTAAGTCAAATTAATTGTATCTACCCGAAATTAACAAGTGAATCACTTGTATAGAGTGAATTTTGAACGCTTTACAAAAGTGACTTACACTTGTATGAAGTGAATGTAAGATGAATTGACAATATGTACTTGAATGTGGGAAATATTAATGTTGGATAAAGATAGAAAATATTTTCTTAATTAATTAAACTATCGTCATTATTGTACGTTCTACAATGAACTGTTTGATCGATTGCAAATTGAAATGAACGTATTTGATTTTTTTAAATGTAGAACATGTGAAATTTACGTGACGATGTAGGATGCGTTTATATTGTTGCCGATGTTACGTTACTGTTGAGAATCCGGTCGCTGGTTGTCGGATTATTATTAAATATCTTAGGATCGTTCATAGAGTGGATAGTAGGACTTTAAAGCATCGAATTAACAAATTTGACTTCTATATAAACGCACCCGAACCGTCTACCCTCAAAAATTATGTTGCCATTGTATTTTATTGCCATTTCTATTTTTTACAGCAATATATTTACTTTAACTAGAACAATTTTCTTGTCAATAATAAACTTAGTTTAATAACATGAAAGTGGAAATAAATTTTTTTTTATTGTTTTGTTTTTAAACAATTATATTGTGTTATTTTTTTTTTCAAGATACATCACCTAACGATGGTAGGTTTTATTTGTATTTTAATTGTACATTATTTTAAATGTTAAGAATATACACTAACAACATAAAATGATGTTTTGTTGCATTTATTTCTTTATATAATTAAATAGTCTCCTGATATTTCTTTGAAAATTTTCACCGGACAATAATTGGGTGACCAGACAAGATACAGGATTAAAATGTTGACAGAAGAGGTAATATTTTGGTAAATGTCAAATCACTTCTTAGAAACAACATCGCATAATCAATAAAAGATTTTAACTGTAACCAACTATAAGAAGGATACAACTAAATTTCTTTTCAATCTCCGCTACAATTTTCATTTATAATTTGTATACACAAAGAAGCTTTGTGGACATTTCGGTTTTAATCTTGTTGCCATTTTATTTCGAACACAATGCATATCTGACTTCTAAGTATTAATAGAATGATAGTTCAGAACAAATGCAATCACAGTATACGGAGATAAAGGATTGCTTGAGACCAAAAAAAGGTACTACGTACTACTACATATGATTCATTTCACTAATGTTATACCAGAGTAATGTATTGTATTAAGAATCTTAATAGTTTCATCCGTTCTTACTACAACTTATAGAGATATTCTGTACCATAATTAGTGTTGTGAATGCCAGAAAACAACGGCACCCAGACCCAGAACAAACTAATGTTATAATTTAGCTACTGGGAATCTAATCGTTTCACTTCGAGTAAAGATAACCGCAGGTTTTAAAAATCTTTGATCATTTAACTTTGAATAATCATAATCATAATAATACATTGGGCTCTGCAAGAAATGCATAATTAATAATAGTTAAAAAAAAACTAATAAACATGTTTTTGTGAAACGAACTAAAGAATAACTATTGTAAAAATGCATGGGTTCCTTTTTGAGATATCAAAATAATAATCTGTCAATAAAATAGTGTTTTTTTAGTTTATTTTTAACTATCATTTATGTTTTAGTTTTCTTTTTCATTTTATTGCATTGTCGTCGGTCCTTGATAAGTATGCAGTTTCGAATTAATCCGACGTTTCAAAGTCTATCAAACGTTCAAAGTTTCCGTTCCGTTTCAAGATACATACATACGACCACATACGACTGAAGTTTATAAAAGCGTGTTAAAAAGGGGTCTTCATCAAAGCCTGCGATGAATTTTCGACTCCTCTGGTGTCGCAAATGTCCATAGGCGACGGTAAATGACTTCCATCAGGTAGCGCCTGCCTTATTGTTAGGTTTTATTTTTATTATAATGAAATAATGTAATGGCGGTGGTTAGGGGTAGATAGTATCCCCCAGGATCGCAAGAAATTATTAATGTAAGCAATAATTAAAACAAAATTTAGTGAATGAAATTGCGTATGCATTTAAATCAATAACAGATTTAAACTGCAATCTTATGACACGAGCTTAGGCAGACTCATATTTTGAGTCTATGTAGTAGTAGTGATATTTCTTATAAGAAATCCGTATATAAAGCGTTCTATGACCCATGACCCTTTGATTGATAACACAACCGTGTATATATAGGTATGTACCGTACCGTGTATCCTTCTACCTAAACTCGGCCAGAGGTACGTTGCTATCTCTGACGACTAAGTTGGTACGCCTCAATCGTTTTTGCTCTATACCCTAAGTCTAAGTAAAAATATGAATCGCAAGTTTATTGAGTTATTTACTTAATAAAACAACTAGCGAGTATAGTATTGTAATTTGGACTTTATGGCGTTTGAGTTGCGACATCACAGAATTAACAATAGCTTTTTCGAGTTCTGGTTAGTAGACAAGAGATATTCTATCCGATAGCAAGGCGTCTGGAATTGACAGCGTATCCTATCATTATAATATAAATCTCAGTTAATACTTCAATATGCTTAAACTAGAAACTAGAGAAGGTATTTCATTCATTCGTTAATTTATTCAAATGTTTGTTTAGATAAGGGTGATGCAGTTAGGTTAGTTAGTAGCAGTAAAATTGTGGAATTCTTGGAACATACCTTCTGCTGTCGCGGGAAGTATACACTTGTAAGATTATATTAAATGCAATTCAACGGAAATAACTATAGATTGACTATCAATTCCATAATTACTTATAGTATGTTACTTAGCTGAGATTAGATTTCGTGATAGTGGTTATAATTGTCACAACTTTGACAACCACTGCTTAACCACACAACGACTCGCAAAGTATATTTTTTGTAGGTTCCATACGTGACACTGGGAATACTCTTAGCATTTAAGATTTAAAATTTTAGTCTACACTTATTGGAAAATTCATCATAAAACCTACTTTAATATAATCAGATCGAACCTTAAGGTAATTATTAAGTTTACTCAACTCTATCTTCATACACACATTTTACATGCAGAAATTCATTAGAATCTATAGTAGGACAATATTTCCCAAATCAAGTTATAATTATTATTGGTGCTCAATCTTATAATCATACCTTCTTAACTCGTAAAGAGTTAAGATGAATTATCATTTACACAAATTGTATTGTGTTATTTAAAAAGTGGTCATCAGAGATACACAGTTATGTATCTCGTTTAGTTATTTAATTTATACAAGTAGGTATTGAACAACAAATTAAGGAATCACATTGCCAATATGAATGTAGTTATACGCAAATAGTTTAATATCATAAACGCCAAAACAAAATGGCCAAATCCATATGCTCAAACACTTATTATAGTTAAACACTTGGCTTCTAAAACACTTAGAATAATCTAAATTTCGGTTGACTAGTGCATCCTTTCTGAACCATTACTTTCTTGACCCCTAAACTATCATTATGAACCCCATAATAATGGCGATCTTAACTCAATTTGGGACTGAAATTTATTTCAAGGACTATAAATTAGTTCATAAAACACTTGAAATATTTTCAGACTCAGTGCATTGACCTTATATATTGGAATAATTAAAAAATATCTCTGTTTTACAGGAAAGTAGAATTCCATTAACATTTTTTTATTATGCATCACAGTTTAGTTCATATTATTTAAGGCAAAATATCCACACAATATTTAAATATACATTAGAATGAAAAAATGAGGTGAATTGTTAAAACAATTTCTATAGATAATTTATATTATTGTAAACTTCACTGTTGTATTGAGTGAGTAAAAACAAATATTCTTTATTCCCCAAACGTATATTCTAAATTATTAATGGGTCATTATTAAATTGAGGTAAGGTAAGACATGTTGAATTAGTTGCGGAGCATATCAGATGTAGATAGGGATTGGTGTTGATTTAATAATTAATAAAATTGTTAAATTTATAATTGGTTTGTTTTATTTACTTGATCTGGTCAACGGGGAAAAGTTTGAGAACCATTTAGTCAAAATGTTTTAGTTGGATGAACAGTTCGATTAGAGACTCATTTATATCTTTAGACATAAACCGTGTCAGGCACATACCGTGATAGACAAAATAGACAACATTTTGTTAATAACTTATTTTGGAATATAAGATTTAGTCTGGCACGAATGTTTGTAAATTTAAATGAAGCATGAAATATTGTGAACATAGTATAAATTTTACAAGTACAGGATTATCATTTTAAATGGATATCTCCTTTTTTTTTTCAAAATTACCTTAACAAAAGCAGTCTCATACTGACTTCAGATCGATAGGTATACATTAGGTAAGTGTTTTACATTGCAACTCAATAAGTACTATCTATTAACCTTAAAAACGTAAGAAGTATCAAAAATAAGTATATTATCAAAACTAATTTTATTACCTAGTTTATATCTGAAAGAGAGTATTCTGCATAGAAAAATAAGTCATCTCATTCTTCAGCAGATCATAACTCTTAGATAACCTCACCATTAATTCCACTGGTAATGCCTCTGATATTCTATATTTAGACATAAATAACACAATAAAGAAAAAAATGACATTCTTTAATTATTTATTTACTATTTGCGTTTCTTTTTAGGTACTTATCTTCATGTACATACGACATTTATTCCAAACTTTTAGCTCTACATCAATCTACACTTAAAATCTATCATGAAGGCACAAGATGAGTGAGAATCTTAACCACCGTCTTCTTATCCAGCTCGCATTTGGGGTACAGCTGGTGGCAGTCGGTCTGCATCGAGCGACCCGCGGACATCGCCTTCATTATCGATGTACCGTCCAGCATACGTCGGATTAGGGAGTTGCTGAAAAAAGAACAACATATAATGAAATCTATGACAATTATTTATTAATTATATCATCATTAAAATACAATTTAAGAACTAAACCTAAAAAAATATGAATAAGAAAAACAATAAGGAAAAAGTCATAAGAAAATGTGAAAAAAACATAAAATAATATTTAAATATACGGCAATTACGATTTATAATAAATAATAAGAGGCATAGATAAATGAGGATTTTTTTTATGATGAAATATCAAAGAACATTTGATAGAAAGTGGTATTCGCCTATAGTCATTTGTAATCAACAATGGTCCTACCAAAAGTCTGTTGCGGATGTTTTCCGTTGATAATTTTCCTCATATATGTGCCTTATAACATCCCTTGCAACCATAACTATAGCGCTTGGCAATAGTAGGTATTATTAGACAGAAATAAGTGTAGGTATTCTCTATTTTTTGTCATAAGACATATTTCTGTCTCATAAGCGCTGCTGTGTTCTGATTTGAAGGCTGTTGTAAGGGAAACATACTTATTCGAGGGTTTGCAACTTAGTCTTCAGGGGTATCTGTGGCTGACCTCAAATAAGACTGTGATCTTATATGGGATTGATTACAGATGTCCATGGATGGCAGTGGTCACTTACCGTCAGGTGGGCTGCATGCTCGTTTGCTACTTACAAAAAAATGTAACCTCATAACAGTCCAATTGATTAACATCTTTTCAATAGTGCATAAAATAAATCGTACTGCGTCAAAGTAGTCAGCATCGCGTCAAACTCTGAAGCGTTGCCAGTGACCATGTTCTCATTAGCGAGCTGCACGTAGGAGCACGCGAGACGCTGCATGCACGCGCCGGAGTCTATGTTGTATCTGTTCAGCGTGTCGTCGAAACGAGTCAGTAACTCCGACAGCTGACCGAGCTGGTCGGATTCTGCACCTGATAAGACCAATGGACAATGTGCAAAAGGAAAAAAAACATTTTTAAAGAAGTGATAGGCTAATAATTGAAACTTGGCTTCTCAATCGGAGGTCAGAGGTCCGTAGCCCAAACACGTACCTACCTCTGATTTTTCAAAAACTATGTTCGTATGAGAAATTCCTCATCACTTGCTTTAACGGTGAAGGAAAACATCGTGAAGCAACCTGCACGCCTGAGAGTTTTTTAAAATAGACTATGGTCTCAGCCCCTCTCTGAGAGGAGACCCGTGCCCTGCAGTAGGACAATAATTTGTTGACGCGACCTTTCATTACTATTAACAATGATATTTTCTATCAATCGTGTAAGTAGTAGGTGTTTAAATTTATTAAATGACTATTTCATGCAAAATGCCCGTAGAAAAAAATAAAAATTACTTACTCCTTCCGTAACCTCCATATCCATAAGAAAAGGCATGAATTATCTTAGGTAGGATAATGACAGCGCCGAAACCCAAGATGGACCCCAGAAGCACGCCACCAAGGTCAATCTTCACTGGGCCGTAGAGGCCTGGCGCTGTAGCTCCGTAGGGTGACTGAAAGGGATTATTATTATCAAATTTTACTGTTATAGGCCTATATGTTGGCCTCTCAGCCTCACTGAAACTGAAGGAATTTTGCATAAGACCAATTTCCGGTACATTAAAAAAAACTCTTAACAATTAGTTAACTTAACAGCAATAGACTAAATAAAATTAGAGATTACCTCAAGTCAGTTAACACAAATGTATTTCATAACAGATGAGTCAGTTAATCCACAGTTACAGATAGAGAAAATAAAATAGTTTCCTTCTATAAACAGCACATATGAGCTTGGATATTTCTAGATATTGTTATTTAATGTTTACCTACCTACTTAACCTTTACCATACCCATTAGTTACTTTAATTACACAAAATATATACCTGACTCCCTGTACTTCCATACGAAGAAATGCCGAATCTCTGCGTCCTCTCGGGTTGGCTGTCGCGATCTTCTCTGCTCTTCTCGGTCCGAGCTGAGGGCTGCGCGAGCTGGTCTTCTGTGCGCTGGTAACTGGTGCTTGGGAGGAAACCGCTGTAAAAACACATTTTATTACAAACAAAAACAGATTATAAAACATAACGATTGAGAAGAAAAATTGTCTCTCTTTGATTATCATAGGGAGACATAGCCAACTACCATACAAATGTCTGTTTTAGCTACATCTACAACTACAGTCTTGTGTTTGTGTGTGTGAGTTTGAAGAATGTGGTACGACGATTTATTTATATGAAGAGTTCCGACTTAAGCATCAATTACTTTCACATCTATGATTACCCAGAAAGCGTGCAAAGGCGCATATGAGATCACCAACAGGCACATGCAATCTGAGTAACTACAGGGAGTGACACTTCTGTCCATGGCAACCACGTAGCTTACAATTACATAGACTTTTTAAACATAAAGTAGGGGAGCCATAGGCAGGCTTGTGCGTACGAGTGTCCAACAAATAATAAAAGAGGGAAGATGACAGACCTATACTTATCTTTGTCTAATATAAATAGACGGATAGGTAATCTCATTTGCTTTCTCTTTTTTTCGATAGATACATTTTAGGTCGGCTCCCCTACTCTACCTATCCTCCCCTAAAATACGTACAATTATCGTAGCCAAGCTGATTATAACATAAAAATTGTTACGATATCAGTCAGTGAAAGCCTTCTGCTGATAGATGGCGTTGTTAGCATTTAAAATGGATTTTGGTGCTGATGGTGCCATTGTAAATCGGTTGCGATTGTCAATATGATTGCGGACAAGAAAAGACGGCGTGAAAAGACTGTTTTTATATATATATTTCAAGTTGTAAGAGATCTGGGCATGGAGTATGAATATAGAAACTCACCCGTCGTTCGTATATTCCCCCATCGCACACGCGAAGCACGCAACCAACAACAGCTCTATCCGGTTCATCTCAAGTCCCTGGACTTCACTGGCGTCTTCCGCGACTAGCCACCACTATATACGACGCGTTCCGTACGTTGACTAGGAACAATCACATGGGGAAACCATTGTGCGACATCTTATTGCGCAAGCTGCCACGCGACACTGCGGTCACGATTCGCTGATATTATCAGAGCAAAGATTTTTTTATAAATATCAAACTTTGCGACAAAATTTCCTATAGTATGTAGGCAGCTAGGTAAATATATACAGTATATCGACTAGACGACTAACAACTGCCTTTCATAGGTGTCAACACCAGGTGTCAGACACCTTCAACTATACAAAAAACTGTGTAGGAACTAACTTATGTACCTAAATAACATTACTATATATATAGTTGGGGAACTATTAATCTTGTCAAATTGTTGAAACTTAACTTAACAGCAAATCTCCTCTCATAGAGGTAAAAGTCGTTAACTCATTTGTCGTCATCGTCAACCCATTATTGTCTCACTGCTGAGCACGAGTCTCCACTCAGAGTGAGAAGGCTTTTAGGCTATAGTCCACCGCGCTGACCAAGTGCGAATTGGTAGACTTCACACACCTTCAA
>DWNY01000325.1:0-17498 GCA_018250635.1 Telegonus apastus | reverse complement strand
CAGTCCTAACTGCGATGCTACCCCTGAGAACTACGTTGGAACACCTCGGTTTACTATGCCCTTGCTACACCAGAACTACCCAGCACTACTGTTATTATGCAGAAACAGGGGCAGCGGTGGTGCCATCGGAGTCGAACCACAAACGGTTCTACCACCTTAAAATCTAGAGGTCCAGTCCAAGTTTAGAATAATAGATGCACGGTTCCTATGGGCTAACGTAAAGACTGTTTCCTACAGGAACCATGTATTTTATAAAAGTTTCGTGTTCATATCAAAATCAGAAATCCGGTATTTAAATAAGATGGGATGAATAAACATGGATTGGGGTCTATCCTGGTAAGTTAAGTAAATCTGTCGTAGAAGAGTCCTTTCTTCCCTGTGATCGTCTAATAAGCTTAAAGTTTAAAATAAAACAATACTAAACATTTTGGTTTATATTTCTACCCTTATATTTAATGTGCTAATGTAAATTGCTATCAAATTATTTCATGAAAATCGTTGAATATGTATGTCACATAACATTATCTATAATTGCGAGTGAAACAGTGAACACTAGTAATATTTGTGTCTGAACAGAGCTATTCATTTAAAAAATACCAATGAGATCTTGATTACACTAGCACAGAAAGAAGCATTTACAAAATTGGGTAATGCCTATAATTTAGATGAGAATAGCAAATGTCTTAGCAAGAGATGTGTGTGTTTATTATTTTCACAATCATTTGAAAGACTACAATTTTTCTCTAATTACACGCAGTACATCCAATCTTACAGAGCCTTTTACATATGCATTTCAGTGTCTCGTAATTCAATCTGAGCGGCCGTGGCATGTTCGGTGAGCGATGCGAACGCCTTGTGTTCTGTTCCGAATGGGATTGTTACAGTTGTTACATATTCCCATTGGAATTGGGTCGAACAATACCCTAATTAACTGGATGTTGAACATAATAATAGAGTTTTTAACGAGGTACGTACATAGTAATCGGGGTCGTACGATTATTATGTTAATAAGATGCGTACAAACATTTCTTTTTCGAGGTTTTAATAATTTACTGAATTAATTTAAAAACACTTGAGTGCTTTGAAGGTTTGACCTTTTTGGTTCGACTCTGGCGGGACCAGTAGCACATTTATTGCGCCTGATAACAGCAGTGTAGCGCTGCTACATTCTGGTTTGAAAATAGCTAGGGAGACAGACTTATCGGAAACGTATTTCCTCAGGCGTAGCAATGCATCTTTGCGCAACCTCAAGTAAGACCGTCATCTTTTTGGGACAAGTTACAGATATACGAATACATCGGCGAAAGTTGTCACTTACCATCAGATTAACAGCATACTAATTTTACACTTATATAAAAACACTTCGAGTTATTTTATAGTTGCCGCAAGAGAAAATTTCACGAGTAAAGTAAGTTTTATAAAAATTTCGTTACTTGAGTTAACTGCAGTGCTTTTTCTCCTTCAATGTTTGAAAGTCCTTCGATGTTTTTGCAAGGTCTCGTTGAAGAAAATCCCGAACAAAAATATATGTCATATGTTAGCAAACCTACCACGATATAAATAATTGGACAAGTTAAAGAAGTTTCAATAAAATATGATAAGAAAAATGCATCTACTGCTATGCATGGTTTTCTACCTCACGCAGGATCCATCTCCATAATCAAAATCATCTTGATATATCTATGTCTTCATTATTTGTAGAATTAGCTGACCAGGCAAACGTTGTTCTGCTATTTGTATTTAGAAGGTTTCCCGTGAGTCAGTGATGTTTGTACAATAACACCATCTACTCGAATACGATGGCGTATTGTAACTATTGGTATGGTAACTATTCGCTTACGTACGTAATTTGACGTAAAATCAGTTGCTTTTCATTTTAAATTGTAATAACTTTTTATAGAGAGAATCGATTTTGATTAAACAAATCCTAAATATTAAGTTAAGATTCGTACTATGAATATATCTGCATTTCCATGAATCTAATCCCGTTGTTCTAGCAGCAAGTAATTTTAAACACACAAACAGCGAGCGCGAGTTACATTCTTATTAGAATTTGTAGAATTAAAGACATAATAAAATTTAATTTTAGTGTTCCAAGCTTTCTCCTCACAAATAAAATCACGAAAGTTGACCAAGATATTATCGCAGCAATACCCAACTATTACAATATTGCTTCGCAGAGATACAAGTATTATTGATGGCTTTAGAAACAAGTTTCAAAGTTCGTTTCTAAGACAATAAGTTATAATAGCTGTTACCTATTCAATAACCTGCAGGAACGCCGATATATTCTACAATTGAGCACTCGCACCAGATGAACTTCAGTGGCACCTAAGTCGGTAGAATAGTGAAAACACACGTGAATATATTTCCAACGAGTCGGTCTCAAATTATTTAATTTTAAGTAATTGTGCAGTACTAACTAAATTTCGAACTTTTGCGTAAAGAGTGGACTGTGCAATGTATTTATGGATGATACGACATTGTCCTCATCGCAACAGATAGATAGATAAAACCGCCAACCTTGATATCCAAGTCGATCTGCATACCAAAATCGTCCCAGGTGTGATGTGCACGACGCTGTTACAGGACTCAAAGAGGTGCAGCCTCGGACTGTTCTTCCTGAGGAGTAGTCTTATCATTCCACAAGGCACACGCGGTAACACGATTAGTTCATGTGGAACATATGTCGACCGGCACAATGGCGACGACACGAGACGACAAACTGTTCGCAAGAAGGAACTCAATATTTGAGAAGGTTTTAGTTCTATCCGGCAACATGCTAAGAAATATTTCGCAGTAGATAGTAGTGAACGGCGTGACTCTAGCCTGTGCAATCGGAAATTAAATACTTTAAAGGAATATTTAAAAACTGCTTCTCACATAAACCTTTAAATCGTGATCAATGAGTTTAAAATTAATCGTATAATTCTATTAACACTTTTATAAAAGCTTTCAGCGCAGTAAATTTTTGGAAGTATTAATTATTTATGGTTTTGGAAAGTATTCAATAATAAACACAATATTATCACTTCACCTTACATAAGCTACGTAAAATACACTTAATATTTATCTATATTAAAAAAAGATATGTTCATTATTTATCGTTTATATTTTTCTTTACTTTAAACACATTCCGCCGACCTAGTTTTAATTGTTAAACATACGAATGCTTTTGAATTAGGCGTCAAATATCTTAACACCAAATCTGGCATAAAAGTAAAATACACGTTCACGCGTCTTAAGTAAGTATATAAGCCCGTACATTCTCAAATTCTTCAGAGTTTAAGACTAAATAATTCGGATGCTACGCGAAAGTTGCCTAACAACCCAGACAAGCACACTACCGATGCATAGTCTACTAGCTCCGTTAGTTTGTCGTGAAGGTATTCATTCCATTGCTTTCAGCATTTCAGCAAGCTCTCACGATCCCAGCGATTTGTTGTTAATGTAAAAATTACGGACAATGAATGTTACATTTACTATATCGGTACATCCAATTTAATGGCGGAATTCTACAGAAAACTACCAGGTTCAATTTATAATTCAAATCTAAGACTTCAATCTATTATTCCCTTTTAGAGTCCCGTACTCACAGGCTTTAAACGGAATCATGTTACTAAGCGTCCGCTCTCTGTCCGTCTGTCACAACACTGTTTGTTGGACTTTAATAGATAGACACCTGTTTTGTACATTATATATATTGTATTGCTTTTGGCGCTGTAACAACAAATACCTACTAAAACTACAAAAAGTTCTAAAAGGGAATTCCCTTACAAGGAAAAGGATTTTTTTTCGTGATGAGGAGCCTTATACGAGGACTTGACTCAAAATTTGTCAATTATTCATAACTAACTATATTTAAATAAGTAAATAGTCATTTGATATAATATTAAATAAAACGTCAGGAAGAAAGGATGAATGTGAGAAACTATCCGTTCTAAATTCCCAATGTCCTCCGACAAGGTATACATTTAATACATTACATTACATAAAATTTAAGTCCAATGATGACAATCCGACACCAACTCTTACTTGCTTGTAAAAACTATGGTTCTTGGTTTTCGATAAAAAAAAATCAACTTTATCCTGTAATCAAACGTTACACATACTTTAACACAAAATATCAAATGTAAATGATTCCATAAATGAAAAATAAAGATATTTTCACAAAGGTTATATGATCCACGAAATCTAATTCATTCGAAATAAATCCTTCATAATCGTCATTCATATAAGCTTCCACCTGTTGGATTAAGGAAAAGCGGATTATTTTCACCGTATTTACGAGAAAGCCTTGTTTTCTTCCAGCCCACACCTACTAATATATCTAATTGAGTTCAATAAATGTTGCTGCTAACAATATTAGCGGATATTTGCGGATGGCTTATTGTTATTGAGATGAATGTTGTATATTATTTTCGATCTAGTAGGTATTGAAGATGCTAGTGATAAGTTGTTAATAAAATGTTATATTTATTACTAGCTGATAATATCGGTTACACCCGCGTTAAAGACTTAAAAAGAAATACATATTCAAACATTAGTAATACACGGCTGTAACATGATGGCTGACTCCAAAGTACTTAATAAAAATTGATATTAACGCCCGCGGCGGCGGCCGCATGCGCGTGGAGTGCGCGCTAGTGCTTTTTTCAATTTTGAAATTTGATTGTTACCAGACCTCTGAACGCAAAATCGTCCGTCAAGTTAATAGAAGGGCGATACACGGCGCTGACAACCGCGGTGGTGAAGATTGAATCCTTACCCCCCACCGTGGAGATCCTGTGCGATATGCAGGTTCCCCTCGCTAACTATTTCAGCAGAAAGAGAGACATATTTTACAGAGGTAAGATTTTATATAAATATTTTTAAACCTAACTATATGGCTGACAGTGATAGCCTAATGGTTGAAACTCGGCCTCTCAATCGTGAAACATCGTGAGGAACCCTGCACACATCAAAGTTCTTTTAAAAAAAGTTCTTGAAGGTGTGCGAAGTCTACCAACTCGCACTTAGCCAGCGCGATGGACTATAGCCTAAAAGCCCTCACACTCTTAGAGGAGACCCGTGCCCAGCAGCGGGACAATAATGGGTTGACGACACGACATATGGCTGACTGGCTGCCAGATGGAAAGCAGTTACCGTCGCCTGAGGACGACCAGAGGAGGACCAGTGGAGTTGCCAATGCATCATCATCTTTAGAGGAACCAACCACCTCCGTTTTTGAAAGACCTCATGTCATAGCGCCCCCAGTATAGCTCAGGAGGTAATTCACTGCAAAGTTTTGCGCGTTCGCGGCAAAAATAACCGTGTGAACCCAAAAAAATCAAAATGTTTCTAAAATTCTATAACAAAAAAATTCGTGTTGCTTTTCCTTAACATGGTTATACCAATATATTTTTATATTGTTCTTCAGTTAGTAACACTGCTTCAGTCATATCATAGAAATAGCAAGTATTGTTTTTGTCTGAGAGAGAGAAGTGCGTGTAAAATAATGTTTATATGTGTGCATTTATATTTGCTTGTGAATGTATGTGTGAATGATGTTGTTGAGGACCATTCTGTCCTCATGCTGCAAAAATCATTCCAAATCAAGTGGACACTGGAGGACTTTTAATGTTATCGTTTGGCGATGAAAACGTATTTCAATATGACATAATATATTACAAAGGATGATAATTTAATTAATTTTGTCCACAGACCCACCGCTGTCCACTCAATCGCAGCATCCTCACCGCACCGCCCCGGATAAAGGTAATTAAAGATACAATTTATCAGGAACACAATTAAAATACATTATCATTATAACAAATGATAAACATATTAAGTAGGTTAATTACGTATTTCTGCCTTGAACAGCAGTTGAAAATCTCAGTTGTATTCTGCTTTAGAGGAATGTATTTAGGAATGTATTGGAGGAATGTAAGGATGTATTCACCGTGAGATATCCCTGTGTAAATATACAACGGAACTAGAAAAGCCAGCATACATGCTGAGCACGGTGATTATTAACGAAAACCCACATCAGGTATGGCTACGTCTAGCATTGGCCCTCAAAAGTGTCCTTAATGCTGAAAAGAAACAATTTACCACGTAGGTGTTCTTGTAAATTAATTGCCAATTTGTGTATAATTGTTTTTTTCTTTCTTGTTCTTTGTAATGTTTACAGTGTTATTATTTGTTGGCTAATTCATTTTATTTGATATTAAAATCGTTAAATACAATAGATATAAAGGTTTTGCGTACAATGTCAAAACGAATTATCATTAACATTAATGATTTATGGGATGAAAGTGAAAACGAAGATGACTTCGAAATTTGGTTGAACAAATTTAGGCAACTACGTATTCAAAGAATAAATCAATATTGTTTGTTTATTTGTGTACTGACTGTGCACTACTACAAATGCAAAAAGGTCTCCAAGCTGATTTACCTGTTGATTGTATAAACTTGCACTTGTTAATTGATAAGCTTTTGCTAAACTCCAATATATTTTTTGCTGTAGGTAGTAGATTAACGTAGTAATAGTAAATAGAAATGACGGTACACTTACAGAAATCTACTTAATATTAAATGTTAAAGCCAAATAAACCTCTCAAATGCAGTTTGTGAATAAGGTGTATTTTTACCTAATTATTGTAATAATAACTTGACGCTGTCGTGTATAAATTAAGGTCGTTTAGTGGTTAACTATCGCCGGATGATGATTACAAATGATGAGAAACTGTTGTTATTTAAAAAAACTGCTTTTTTATAAATTAATTAAAGACCAGAGGTATGAACTTCTGCGGCTCAAATAAGTTTCCAAGGCTCGAATCTTAATTTTCGGATTTTTTGGAATGATTTAAACATATGTTCAGAATTCATATTTTTCACAGAGTTTTCAAAACGAAATTAACGGCTTTTCTTCTGATTTTGGTATACAAATATATAGGGGAAAATAGGGGTTAAAAGGCAAGATAATATTCAACTTTAATCCATAATCTGAGCAACGATTTCCTCGCAGTCAAATTCTGCGCTGGGCTGATAAAAAAGTGTTGTGTAGCGACTTTCTAGCGATTTTGGTTGTAAAGTCTAGCGACTTTGATATTTTGGAATTAGTAATACTGGCACTTCTGTTCTATTATTTATACTGTGGCAGCGTCAATGTTATTTGGTACATTTCATCTACCATTTAGTGATACAAAATTAATTACAAGGCAAGCTTGTCGTTACGCCCAAAGCAGTGCATGGTAATCAAAGGCCGGTGCTAAATAATGTAGCTCAATTATGACGATTTCGGTATTATTTATCAAAATTTCTTTAGTTAACAATATGCATAATAATAAACATCATGTTCTGATATGAATTAACGGATCGATGGTCTCTATAATAATACCTTATTGCAATCCCTTACATATGGAACCGCATTGTGTAGAGAGTCCAAGTTATCTTTTAATGAACCCATTTCAATATTTTCTAACTTTAAACCTTCCCAAATAAATAGTCTACTATATTCAAAAGATAAAATTCAAATCTACTCAGTACTTACAAAGATTAGCGTGTTCAAACGATAATAATAAGTTCACTTATCATCAGGTGGGCAGTATGCTCGTGTGTTACTTTCATAACATAACATAAAAAGGTTTCAAAAAAATCACATGGCAAATTCTACTTTAAAAGATATTTTCTACATTCCTACCTAAGTACAAGAGACATATTATTTGTTTGACATGCATTACTAATTCTACCTACAATATTCAAAAAGTTTCCATAGTTGACACTAGCTATAAATAAATAAATAAATAACACTTAATGAGTAAACGATGTTTTATACTTTTAGTTACTTTTAGTTACTTTTAGTTACTATACTTATATTGATTTTTTATTACAGGTGTTACGGAAAAAGCTACTCCAGCGCTTATCGTGATTTCCATTTTGGTGTATTATTGTTTACATATAAGTTGATATCTAGTGTAATGAATTTGTAAATAAATGTGTTAAAAATAAAATTAGGTAATCATTAAGGGTAGGTATTTGTCGCCTTAACATCAAACAAATGTTACTTGATCGTGAAAGAAAATTGTGATACAAAATAAAATCTGTATAATATAAATAAGCTGTACAAAATAGTAAGATTTTTTACCGATTTATTTTTTATGTTTGGTTGCTTTGAACGAGCATATTTTATTAATGAAAAAATCCTTAAATATTCTGTAGTTATTATGGTTAAATTTGCGGAACCATTTATTGAATACTGTGCGTACCACATAAAGGATGCGTGGAAGTTCATGAAGACAAGGAACAAGGGATAATATTTATGTATAATAACTGTTACAAATATGTCAAATTAAACTAAATAAAATATTCATTGTTTACATTACTGACAACCATACTAACAATGTAAAACACAAATGATCAACAGTGACTGATGTCTACGTCCAAAAATATTATAGTTATAACTGCAACTTAGCAAATTTAACTTCATTTTTGTTAAAATTATTGTTTTCCTAATGCACCAGCGAACAATACATACAAAAGATGATTTTTTATTTGAGTGTATCAAGTTTCGTTTTCATTTAGTATCAATTATTCTCGAAGTTTGACCATTGCGGCGGAACCAGTAGTTATAATTAAGCAATTAATGATAATGCGATATTAAGTTATAACAATGATAATTAAATTTAATAAACAATATTATTTTATAGTACCAGATAAATATCACATATTTAAGACACGAATGTCAATATAAGTTTAATGTTACATATAAAAATGTGAAGAGCAGCCCAAAGATATAATATAATTGTCTAGTCGTAATTAATAAAAGACAAATAAAATATTTTGCCGGTAAAACTGTGTACGTATTATTTAAAGATAATCCTATTAATAAAAAACAAATACCCAACCCAATGGTAAGCGGTACTTAACCCATGTGTATTGTGTCGCTTATGAATAGCACTTCTTCTCATCCCGTAGATATCATAAGAGACAACTAAAGCACCAAATTCAGAAGTTGGGCAGCAAAATAGTATAACTATTTTTTATAACATATAAATAGCAAAGGACCGTGCAGTCCATCTGATAGTAAGTGGCTACTGTCGCCATGGACATTTGTTATCAACTTCAGATAAGATAAAAAATCCTACGTGAGTTTGGCCTCAAACGCGTTGTCACCCCAGAGGACTAAATTGGAACGCTTCGAATATAAGTATGTCTCCCTTACGCAACCTTTCAAACCAGAACACAGCAGCGCTTAACACTGCTGTTATAAGCCAGAAATGGGTGTGGCGGTGGTACCAGCCAGAGTCAAACCACAATGTGTTCTACCACCTTGAAAACTGTTCGTATGTTAGCCCCCTAAAGTTCTCTTTCTTTGGCAACCCTACTGCAGTACTAATAATGATGCGAGTCGCAAAACTTTCTCATCCAACTTTGTGGGACACTCATCCATAAAAATGATTGCGCGGAGTATGGGAACGCGCGGGGGACTCCGTTCCTACACTTAAAATAATGACAAAAATGTAGCATAACAAAACAACGTGGCTGGTACACGTTTTAAAGTTTTACAAAGAGATCATAATAATTCTAAGTATATATTTTATAAATGAACTTCAGTGATGTCTTAACTGCAATCAACTAAAGCCACAGTCTTATCTTAAATGAGACGTGAGACGAAAGAAAGAGACGTTCTTACAACAAATGCGTTGTATTGACAGGTTGCGTTCCTAGACATCTTACGGTAAAAATCTTTTTATAATACGGAAGTAGCAAACGAGCATATAGTCCACCTGATGGTAAGTGGCCACTCCTGCCCATTGGTCCGTAATTAACCCAGATAACATGAGCCTTAATTGAAGTTGGTCACAAGTGAGTCGCAACCGCTGAAGACTAAGTCATTACCACTTGAATAAGTATGTCTCCCTTATCACACCATTCGAACCAGTACACAACAGCGCTAAGCACTGCTGTTATTAGACAGACATAGGTGTGACGGTGGTGCCTCCGTAATCGTACCACAAAGAGTTCTGCCACCTTCAAACATCAAAGTCAAACAATTTTAAATATGCCGTTACTAGATAAAAATTTCATTTCACCAATTTACAAATACAGTGTGTGTGAACTGAAGACACAAATCCTTTGATCTGAGTATGCGTTTGAGAGAAAAACTATCGCAATATGTGGTTTCGAAATTGAACTTTGGCTATCGTCCGACGCAGGTGCACTCGCGAGGGATATTGCGTCCGAGGATTGGATTGCATGTTTGGAAAAATGGCAGTCATTTTGTCGCAAAGCGCAGAATCCCAACTGTGTTTTACTATATTTCATGGGTATCTCGTTATAAAATAGTGAATAATGATTAAAAATATGTACTATTATTCACTATACAAATTAATAAAATTGAAGTGTCTGTTCATAAGGTCAAAATAACAATTTTTTACTTAATGCATATGAAAGAGATCGATTTAGACGGGACTTTCACTAGAAGATAGTTGAAGCTCTAAGGCGTAACTTAGGCTATTATATTTTTTGAAAAAAGCACCAGCGCGCGCTCCACAGGCGTGGCGTGGCTCCACAGGGCCACCGTGGGCCTTAATGTCAGTTGATATTAGGTGCATTCGAGTCATCTATCATGTTATACCACTCCACCACACGGATTATTTCCCTGTTTATTTAAAGTACCTGGACCACCGAGCTTCGCTCTATATTAAAAATAAAGTAAAAAATGTACATTATATACATATATATTCACACATAATTATAAAAAAATATTTAAAAAAACCGGATTTTAGACTCGAACCAGAACCAGAACCTCTCATTTCGTGATCGCCCGATTTCCCAACTGAGTAATTATAACCTGACAGGCAAGAGCGAAATTTACGTCCGTATTCTATTGATTGTGTAGCAATTTTTTGTTCCCTGAAAATACGGATAAAAAACGTTTTCATCAAATTTCACGAAAATCGATGGAGCCGTTTCCGAGATTCAGATTATATATACGAACAAGAATTGCTCCTTTAAGATACTAGATGTTAAGGCCGTAAAAACCATTTCATACCACCATTATACATTTATATTACGTACAGCTGCGGTTAAGATCTAACAAGAACGATGTATCTAACCAATATGACCAACAAAGTGCAACGTTAGATATCAAAACGACGTGGAACTTTTTTGCTCATGAATTTTTGACTAAAACTTAGTATTATAAATGCGAATGTGACTTTGTTTGTTTGTAGTGCCTTCACGTTAAGCGTTAACTATTCAACTGATCGTTATGAAATTTAGCATACACATTGCCAATGGCCCAGAAAAGAACGTAGAATACCTTTTATCCCCAAATAAATAACTACTCCTATAAATAACTACAGGGATAGAAAAATAACTCTTATACCTGCAACCTACCAACTTTTATACCTACGGCCTACATATTGATGCGAGCGGAGGCGCGGGTAAAAATTAGTTATATTGTAGGGATTACACAAACTCTCCCCTCTGACTATCATTCAACACATATACATGCCCCTGTGGGATCGAAGTTGGGCTGCATGTTTGGAAAAATGACATTTTGTCGTACAAATCTACAACTGACAATGCTTTGCTATATTTCAGTATCATGAACAAAATTCATTAAATGCACACAATGTTTTATAAATCGTTCACCTTTCGCTATACATATCTACAACTGTCCCTTTAATTCGTGATAAACTAGCTTTATCCTAAGACAGCGTTTAGATATTATTGATCACTTGCTATAGCGGTTAAGTTAAACATCATGAGGAAACTACACGCCAGAGAGTTTTTTAAAAGAAGGTCTCAAAGATGTGTAAAGTCTACAAATTCGCAAATGGCCCGTCCGGCCCTTTTTAGTAAATTATTTTTTTAGATAAAGTAAATAATTTCAATGATTTAATCCATAGTACTTCTAAATGCGTCTCTATGCTGTGTGGAATGTGCAAAAACAATGCCAAACGACCTGTGTGGCGGGGAATAGGTCGCGCCCTGGTGTGGGACGTAAGATGTTATCCTACACACATGACATCTGTAGTAGAGTTAGGGCAGCAGTCGACTGCGCTCACTTTCCTAAAGACCGCAATTTTTCTATACTATGAAAAATACTTCTAGTATAAAATACTTCTATAGGTGGTTCTATTATATAATACTTTTATCATTACAAATTTGCGGTGATTGAAAGTACGTCTTCAGGTCCGTGGTCGGCTGACACGAACGATTTGGACGTTTATTAACGTCCAAAACATAACTTTTTTGCTGGGACATAATTTTATAAATTGCCGAAAATATTATTTTCATCCTTTAATTATTTGCGTCATATTGCGTCATACCTACATCTAGTGATGACAATTATTAAGTTCTTCATAGTTTCAGAAACACAATAAAAAGTCAATAACTTCAGCTGATTTTTAATTTAAATACGAACATCTAATTTAAATTCGAACCTTTGACATACATATGTATTTTTTATGTACGAAATCGATTTTTTTATCTCCAACCAATGAACTTGTTGCGAAACTAAAAAAGCAATTCAGTTTTATGATTGGATATTTGTCAACTAGTTGTTTTGGGATTTCAAACTGGATTAAAAATACAATTTATATTATTTTAGACACATAGCACTTGTACTACGTACCGAATGTTGTGATTAATAAAAATTACATAAAAATCTACCAAATCTGTCATTTTTTCAAATGCTCCGATATATGATTCAGATAGGTGCCTGAGACTCGAACCACCGACTCCAGTTGAAACTAAATTAATTTTTATAAGGTAGGTACTGTTTTTCCTGTAACAAAGCTGAGATAAGTAAATTAGATTATGTTAATGATATAAAATTTTATGAGCGTTGCAAAAACTTTTATTTATTATTTTTATGACAGTAATGGTCTAAGATCGGAAAAGGAGTGGACCTTCAACATATATTTAATGGATGAGACCTATTTTATATAAAAGTTACTACGTTGAAAAACATAACCAGAGTAGGTTGACTAAAATAACATGACATGGTTATGAGTAATTAAAATACGTCATTTAATTGCTCAGGTCCAATGGCCAATTTCTATTCATCAATAGACCCTGGCTACCATCTAGCACTAAAGAACTCGTCAAGAGGTATAAGGTTGTATCGTTTAACTACCAAATCTCCACTGTCACCTCTTTCAATTATGTGGCTTGCATGTTAATTTACACTAAAGTAATACAAACACCGATATTAAATATTAATGTATTTAATTTGCTGTTGGATTTATGTAAACTATTATATATGTTGACATTCGTACACACACATTTGCGAACGTACACTTTCTTTTCCACATACGCAACTACATACATGCTCATGTCAATACTACTATACGCACACAATTTTAGGCTCTATAAAATAATAAGAATGTAACTCGCGCTCGCTGTCTGTGTGTTTAAAATTACCGCCAAAACCACGAGATTAGATTCAAGGAATTACAGATATATACATATAAAGAACCTAAAATTAACATTTAGAAATTATATCATCGAGATCGATCCACTCTATCAAAAGTTATTACTATTCTAAACCAGACGTAACTTTTATTACGTCGAATTATGTACGTACACAAATAGTTCTACCTTATTGGACTAGATGGCGTTACTGTATAAACATCACTGACTCACGGGCAAACTTCGAAATACAAATGGCAGAACAACGTTCGTCTGGACGGCTATTAAGTATATGTATCTTTGCCACGGTTACCTGCAGCATCATGTTGAGTGGAGGACTCTTTGGTTAATATGGCAAATAATTGTTATAATTTGTTTTAATTTCTTGTATAATTTGTTCTGTCAATACCTATGTTGTAATTTTTTTTTTCGACGAGGAAACCTCCAATAAACCGTTGCCGCGAGAACGACGCTGGGTTATGTGGGATTCTTAGCCACTAAAACACCTCGGTGGCCGTCATCAGCACTGCAAAGAGAACTCCGATATCTCCGGAGAAAAGTAACCGGAACCCTCTTAGCGCGTTGCGCCATCGGACTCCACCCAGATGAACAACTAAACTCATCTCACCATCTGTTGTTAGAACGGTGTGTAACCACACATACCGTGGTCCTTCCCGAGGTCACTGGACGGGCGGTTTGAGCTCCCACTCTTTATCGCTCGCAATCCCGGATGCCCCTTTTAGTCACCTCTTACGATAGGCAGGAGATACCGTAGCCCTATTCTTGTCATGGAACTACAGGGACATACATATGTTATGCTTACCGATCAAACGAGTTTTTCTTACTTTCTATGTATTAATGATAAACTCTTCAATTTACTTAGATATAGCACTAGCTTTACGATGACAGATTCTAAATTATTTCGGCTCATTCAACACTAATCAATTATTGCTTGCATCTATGCTTCCGATCATAACTATTCCATAAACCTATAAAGGTACATTACAGCGCCTTACGATCGCCTAAAGAGTATATATTTCCCACGAGATACGTATATCACATTTCCGGGCGACAGAGTGATCCCACATAGTGTAGCCAGTGATGTATTTTTCAATTAACCATATCGATGTTCGTAAATAATGTTAAGCAATAATCATATCAAAAGTGTCGTGCGAGAAGCGTAACATACATTTTCTTCGGACTACAAAAGAGTATTTTTAAACATAGCTTTAGATATTTTGTTTTAAATAAACGTTTTTTTATGTTTGTTTATATATTGAGTTGTGGCATAATTTTGTATGTTTAATTTGCGAAGTTTGTGTCTATATAATAGCCACCTACTACGAATTTAAAGATTTCTAATTTAATTTTGGTGTGGTAATGATTCAAACATACTCGTAACTTATTTCTGTGGCTGCGTATCTATTGTCGACAGAAAAGAAATCTATAAAATAAAATTAACGATGATACGGTCCTTTGGCAGTACTACTTATGTCAAGTAGAATATCACTTCTATTTGTGAATGTGCACGGCTGTGCTTACTTAAGACACTAGCTGCTATAATGTTTCATAAAAAAACTAAAAAAACGGATTATAACTTTTTTATACCTAACGTTAAAGCTGACGGGCTGCCCGATGTAAAGCACTCCCCTTTGCCTATGGATATTTGCAACACCAGAATAGAGAGGCTTTGGAGGAGTGCTCTTTTTGCACCAATTTTGAAGAACCCCATGTCATAGCGCTCCGGAAATACCACAGGAGCAAGTACTTTCCAGTGGAGGGTCGCCACGGGTCCAGTTAATGTAGATGGAATCTCATCCTTCGACGAATGATGCGATAGAGGAAAGGTGACGTAGGCTCGAGGACAAATAATTCCTCGGAGTACTCACCATTGCAAAATCGGTAGAACACGGCTCGCTTGAGCTTTCTCAAGCTCAAAATTTCTAACGGTTCAGAAATCCTTGGGTCGTTAACGATTCGAATTGCGCGTATGTGCACAACTATTTAATAGTATTTATTTTCTGGTGTAATTTTTAAGCTCTTTGTCATAGATTTTTATCTAATCAGCTATTATAGCGTTTTTAGTCTGGAGTCAATCAATCTCAATACACCTACAGTATTGTCTGAACAATTAATAATCGAATTCGATTTTGATTCGTTGAAGTTTCATTAAATTGATGCAAATAAATTATAATTACAAAGGCTAGCGGAGACCATTAATAAATAATTTAATTATACATCCTGCATTAAGTAGAAATCTCGTTAATTACTCATGTACTCGCCGATTAATTGACGATCGATATGAGTTTTATAACCAGCTTTGGTAATTGTCGTTAACCCATTATTGTCCTACTACTGAAAACGGGTCTCCTCTCGGAGTGAGAGGGCTTTTAGGCTTCCACCGCGCTGGCCAAATGCGAATTGATAGACTTCACACACCTTCAAGAACTTTTTTTAAAGAACTTACCTTTTACCTCACGATGTTTTCCTTCACCGTTAAAGCAAGTGATAATTAAATTCTAATACGTACATAGCTTCGAAAAGTATAGGGTACATGCCTGGGATTTGAACCTTGGACCCCCCGATTGTGAGGCCGAGTTTTTAACCATTAGGCTATCACTGCTTGTAGTTAATGTAGCTAGGTAATTAGCGTTCCTTAATTATTGTGATATTTTTTTTTCTAACTTATTCTTTTGTGTTTAAAAATATATTGATAATAGCTTTACCAAATCAGAATTTTAACTAAGATTACTATGTTGGATTTTCTTTTAAAATTTAAATTAAAAAAATAAATCATAATGTAAAAAGGCACGGTACAAATTCATTTACAGAAAAGAATTTTAAATACTTTACGTCAAAGTACAGTAATTAATTAGGGATTTCATTAATGGAAATGTTAAGTAATTTTAATGAACGCGGTAATTAAGTTCACCAAGCCTTCCTTGCAGATGTCGAAACGCGAATTCTTCCAGTTTTTCCTGACTTTTTTGTAATAACAAGGTTTTATTGTGTTGAAAAGTTAGCGGCAATAATAAATTAAAATTTTCTTATAAACGTCTGCATTGAGTCCTGAATGATCAAAAGGTTTTAAGTAAACATAATTAATTTTGTTCATTCACTTATTAACCGGTAAGATTTTAACGGTGAACGAGAATTTGCAAGTATAAAATTATATTTCTTTTTGTGAAAGCGTATAAATTGTATATTGTCAAACGTTCACAGATTTTTTTTCTAGCCTGGAGGTTGGCATGGCAGTCCTGGAGTGATTTACTTCTGAGTACCAACATCACAAACGACTTTTCCTGATCTGTAACAATCATTAAATTTTTAATTTTCTTTTTTCCCTTCCTACATATAATTATATCAATTCTACCGACATTTGCTTTTAGATTTAATATTTTAACATCCAATCGGGCAAGAGACTCATGGAAAGATCCTGAATTTTGAACCTTGGGAAACATTGATCATTTCGTTAAAATCAGATGCAGATTCGGTTGATATCAAGGTATCTTTTAAGAAAAATAACCTGGTTTCGTTTAATAGTCATGCCCATGAGAGACACTAAAAATATATTAAAATTATCATCTCCGTGGATAACCTTGGTATACGAATCGCGACAACGCGAAAAGCTTTACATTATTTCAAGCGTGGCAAATGTGATGAAAAATGTTGTCTTTATAAAAAAAATCATACCCAATCGATTACCAAATTTAAAGCGGCCAAGTGCCATTTCACCTTAAATTTCTCCTCAGCCGACATTTTCAAATTCCTTCAATCTCTTGGCTTAAGGGAATCGCTAACCATGGCTTTTACATTATCTTTTTCACCACATGATTTAATTTATCATCTTTCGTAGACTTGCTTGCAACTTTAGTTCCCCTTATCATTCACATACCTAATGAATTTTTTAATGTTGTTTACTTTTTTTTTATTTGGCAAATAGTTTTATTAACCACTAAACTAAATAACTATGTACAGGTCTAAGATCTATATTATCTTTTCTGATAGGTTTATAAGTGTGGCAAAGGGAGATCTCCCGCCAGGCTAGGTGATCATGCCTGGGGAGCGGCCGTGCTCCAACAGTCTCAGTT
>DWNY01000324.1:0-17501 GCA_018250635.1 Telegonus apastus | reverse complement strand
CAATTACTGGCCTGACCCTTGCCTGACCATTATTGTCATCATGGACCCAATGCCTTTTTATTTTATTTTTTGTTATCGTAAAGGGCATCTATAATGAATTGCAAAGCTGAAAAACAGCTTTATCATGTGATGTCTTGTTGCAATAATAAAGAATAACATATTATAATAGGTAGATACGTCTTATATCGGCATTATCATAAAGGTCTGATTGCCACCCACGTAGGTGTATGTATTTCAGTACATACCTATTAAAGGAAAAGTACTAATGTAGGTATTGTAAAAGTATGCATAACAACTAACTTTCTAATCAATGTAATAGTTCGTTTTGACTAACTATTGGATTGATTACTAATTTTAGGTTTTGTGTACGTGGGATAATTATGTCATTCTGTTCAATATTTACATATTTAATGTCTATTTATTTTGAAATCGTCAACGATCATTACCTGTTAAGATAATTATATCTAATATAATTACTGTTACTGTGAACTAAAGAACGGAATGTGCACGCATCTCATCTGAAAAGCGCAACGGACTCAATGAAGCATGCAGTCCAATTAATGGCCACTGCCATGCATGCACATATATCTGTATCAAATCAAACAGCACAATTAGCCTGCACTTTATGTCGAAGCCATGATTATCATGTTTTGTGTGATTATTTATATAATTCAATGTAAATAAACGTATATTGAACGTTCAAAATGTGCTCTGTGGTTTCAGTGTTGCAGATTATTGGGCTGAAAGGCAAAACGTCAAGGACTTTAAAAGTATTAAAAAATAATCCGGATTATGAACTGACAACACTAACATTCGATTGACACCGTCAATGTCAACAAGAAAATTGTCTTTGTCAATGTCAACATTATCAACTAAACTGCGTCAAATAGCGTCCGCCAAACAAAGCGAAAAATTGATTGAAATATGCGGAATGAAAACATAATACAATAAACCTTACATAAAATAAAGCGACTCGCTGGCAGAATGGACCCGGCACTGTTGCGAGAACGCGAGGCGTTCAGGAAGAAGGCACTAGCGACACCCAGGTACACTACATAGTTAACTGGTCGTTCAAACGTGGAACACTAACCGTACCTTCGCCAATAGCCAATTACTTTCTCTTTCCTCTCGCTCCCACTCGCTGCGGGCGCGTATCGCGATCATTGTAAACAGAAACTCAGCAACTGCGTTTAAAAAGCACGAATGTATGGAATAATCTTTGTTGTTCGAAAGACAACGGGATTTCTCAGAGTGGTTGTATTATGCATCAAAACAGATGGATTCGTTAATAAAAGTTATTACAATCCTCGCAAATGCACTAATAATGCCTCTAAGTATTATTGTAAAAGGAATAAATCATTTTCAAGAACTTATATAATTGTATGTATGTTTTACTGAGTTAAATGGATATAGGCAAAATATATAATTTCCAAAATCATATTACAACTGCTACTAAAGTTAAAACCACAGACACTTTCTGCAATTAAATTACTTTGTATAGATAAAGATTGTTATAAATTATAAAATCAGTACAAGAACGGAAGTCATCTAATATCTATATTATGTATGTTATGATCTTACAGCGTTGAAAAGAAAAAGAAAGATGAGGCTCCATACAAGGAAGATACCAAAAAGAAATCAAAAACCACCAGCTCAGTCAGTGCAGCGCCCAAACTCAATGCCGAGAAGTAAGTTTATAAATAAAATGAAACAAAATCAAAGGTTTTGCAAAACTAGGTATTACCGTGGGATTTACTAGCTTTATTACTTACTTACTACTTTTTTAAATAGAAAGCACAATAATTTTTAATTGCAATAACTTTTGATAAATATTACTCCAGGCATAAACAATAAGTATATATTCATCATTTATATTCATATAAACCTACATTCAATTTGTTTTGTCTTAATATGATTACAGACACACAGACAAAACTTATAGAATTATATAGTATTGATTTATTATTCTCAGTTCTTGGTACCACAGAAATCTATTAGTTGTACTGTAAGAGTTACAATTAACCAATACCTTACTTATTGCAGTTATAAAACAATGGCGGGCAGCTCCCCATATAGGTTTGGGGTGCTTGCCCGGATTGTCAGACACATGAGGACAAGGCACCAGGAAGGGGATGACCATCCCCTCTCATTGGATGAAGTACTGGACGAGACAAACCAGCTGGATATTGCCAATAAAGTTAAACAGGTAATATTGCAAAAAAAGGCAGTTGTTTATAATGTTTTTAGCAAATATCACCTTCAAAAACTTTAATAATTTCCTGTGTTATGATTATATTACTATATTTCTACACTCGTAGCCCCAAACTAGGAATTTTTCTCCTGTGTCGTGAGTACCATGGAAACACACATATACAAGTACACAAACACCCAGACCCAGAACAGAAATCTAAATTCACCATTCAAATATCAATCTGGCCAGGGATCGACCCTAGAACCTACTGTGTGTTGGACCAGTATGGAGATCGCTCTTCCATGTAGGTCTTCAAAGATTAGCATAAAAAACATTTGCAATAATGAAATCTGTGAACCATGAATATGACGTTAAACAAATAAATGTGTAAGCTTTGAAATAGCAGTCACTTAAACCATAGACACTAATTAGTCATTCTTAAACACAAACCCAACATATTATAAATTATATCTATATATAATAAGCAAAATTATAGGGGGTACCACCAACTTAAGCTATACCACTAGGTATAGTGGTATAGCTAAAGGTGACAGAACCCTTTATGGTATGTCTCTGACGGCACCACCACCACAACTATTTCTGCCTTATAACAGCAGTGTAAAGTGCTGTGTTGTGGCTTAACTGATGTGGTAAGGTAGACATAGTTACTGAAAGCATTCTAATTAGACCCCAGGGGTAGCAAGTATAGCAATGCTTCTGTGGAGGACCTCAGGTAGGACTGTAATCTTATCTGGGGTTGATTTTAGATGTCCATGGGTGGCAGTGGCCACTTATCATTAAGTGGGCTGCACGCCCATTTTATAATTCCATAACATAAAAACAAAAAGTGTATCAGATTGATAATGTATTAAAAAAATGCTTTGTATTGTCTTACATATACTTATATTTCGTTCTTATATTAGTGTTTCACATTAAGTCGACGACTATGATATGTTTCTTTTGTTGCAGTGGTTACAAACAGAGGCTTTGCAAAATAATCCAAAAATTGAATGCACCCCAGATGGAAAATATATCTTCAAACCTGTATATAAAATTAAAGATAAGAAATCATTACTTAGGTATGTCATATACATAACATAAACATATATAACATAACTATATATAACATATTATGTGACACATTTGATTAATTATTATACACTATGTTTTACTAAACTAAAACTTTCGATACTGTATTCGCTTTTTGATCTATTCTCAAATGTCTCATTATTTATTCTATTATATTTATTTATTGCAGATTATTAAAACAACATGATTTAAAAGGTCTAGGAGGAATATTCTTAGAAGATGTTCAAGAATCATTGCCACATTGTGAAAGGGCACTGAAGAGTTTAGCACAAGAAATTCTATATATTACGAGGCCCTCGGACAAGAAGAAAATACTATTTTATAATGACAAAACGGCTACCTTAGATGTAAGTTATTATATCCAATAATTTTCTTACTGCTGAGCAACTTCTACAATTCTAGGGGTAGGGAAGACTGAAGTTACCTAGAACAACAAATAGGTAGCAAAAGGTTGGACTATCGCAAACAAGATGATTGGTAAAAAATAATTTATCCACAGATATGCTCATGAAAATTTTTCCTTACCTCAATCCATTCAAGAACCAAATATCTTTATTGCTTTAACTATTTTTTTTGAATAAGACGCTTTATGTACTCTAATATGCTACATTTACACTACAGACCATAATACAACAAAATGAGGACTAAATTGTACACAGTAGCACAGTGCAGACAATTCTACATATAATGAACTCCATTACATGCTAGAAAATGGTTCCGCCACTGTTCATCCAATAGTTAATTTATTTGGTTTTATGTCATTGTATAAATACAAAAAAAATCGTTATTTCATTGAGTAATACACAGTACCAACATAAATTTAAATAATTGATACCTAAATTTCCGTCAACCCATTATTGTCCCACTACTGGGCTAGGGTTTCCTCTCAGAGTGAGGGATTTTAGACCATAGTCCACCGCGCTCGCCAAATGCGAATTGGTAGACTTCACACACCTTTGAGAATTTTTTTTAAAGACCTCTTAGGTGTGCAGGTTTCACGATGTTTTCCTTCACCGTTAATGCAAGTGATAATTAATTTCTAACATGCATATAACTTAGAAAGGTCAGGCGGGTCTGGGATTTGAAGGCCTGATTAAGAGGCCAAGTTCAACCATTAGGCTATCACTACTCCTAATATACTACTATCTTCTATCACTGCTTCATTACATAACTACAAAACTATAAATACATATTTAATCCACAGGTAGATGAAGAATTCGTGAAGCTGTGGCGTGCAACAGCTGTCGACGCAATGGACGATGCAAAGATTGAGGAATACTTAGAAAAACAGGGCATTAAGTCCATGCAGGACCACGGCCCCAAGAAACCCATAGTACCTAAACGTAAAAAGGCTGCTCAGAAACGGAGACAGTTCAAAAAGCCCAGGGATAACGAACATTTGGCCGATGTACTTGAGACTTACGAGGATAATACGCTCACTCAGAAGGGTGTTACTGTGAAATAAATTAGTTATTACCATATAAACGTGTTTTAATTCTTTGACTACATTTATAGAAGTCACGGCAAGAGGCTTGCTTGAAATGTTTTTTAATTAGGGGTTTAAATTTTTAATTACAACTTAGCAACAAGAATACTGCAAGAATCTGGGTCATGGCAATGATTTCATAAAACATAGAAATATAAAGAGAGTTCCAGGCTGGTAGATCTGTTGTTCGGCAAACAAATTCTATAATATAGACGCGGTCTTTGGATAGTCGCAACCAAAAACCACAGAGACAGTAGAAATAGCATACAAGCCGATTAGGATGGGAACGGCTCTAGCCAAATAAATACAAAGAAATCAGGAATCTTGTAGTTATAGACAAGCAATGATAAATTTTAGTATGATAAAGCTACGCTTACTATCGGTCCGAGTTTTACCTATTTTTCACTTACTAAACTTGTCTTGTTTTGTTGTTATATAAAAAATAAAAAAATGAAAATAAATGAAGAATGGCTGTAAAGGATTTGAATCCATGGCCGTAAAACAATTTAAGAAAAAAAAATAGAGATGACAATGACACTTTGCTTTAATTGGCCAAATATCAATCAATGTGATTGTGAATAACGAAAATTAAAGATACTCGACTCGCAATTAGAATGAAACTGCGGTTAAATTATACAATACTGTTAAAATGATGTCCCAATCGCAATACTCTCTAACATGGGAGGCCCATGTTAGAAATGTTTGCGACGGCTTAAGCAGTCTCCAGCAGGTAAACAAATTAAACCTAAAATCGTAAACAAAATATTGTTATTGATTTTTATAAACTAGCCAAGGGTAATATGTAAACTTTAGTGCTTCATGATATGTGTTAGTAACGTATACATACTTTGCTGTTTTAATTTTAAAGGCTTGATAACGTAGTTCTGCCGTACTAAGCTTTCAAACCAGGTTATGTATTTATTATTCGGTTATTCGTTTTTCAAGTGAGAGGTAGGAAGACACCTGTAGCTATTATTTGTTTAATGGAGTTAGTTCAATACTTTTTTCTATTAAATTAAAGCGATTGTCGATTTTCATACATCACTGACCATGTCCATATCTTAACCATTGACATACTTGTCTATTTAAAACTATAGAATAAGTAATATTTTATTTGTATTACTCTTGTCTTATTTTGCCATATTCAATTTTTTTATTATCTCTTTTTGTAATCTACCCTTTGTTTTGCTTACATTTTTAATACACTTTTCATATTCTCTTATAAGTGATAATTCATTTATTGTTAACCTATAGAGTTGTATGGTACTGTAATATTGTATTTAAATGTAATAATCAATGGAAGAATTTTATAAATAAATGCTATTTTTGCTATGCTGCTTCTGTTATATATTACGAGGTTACTATATTATACTATGAGCTTCCTAGCTGATTGTGCTCATGAAATCAGTGTGAAGTTTCAATTCAAATGCCCTAAATATATAATAATGAAGTAGCAACTGAGCATGCAGTCCACCTGATGCTAAATGGGCACTATTGCCCATGGACATCTATGATCAACTCCAAATAAGATAAGAGTCCTAACTGAGGTCAGTCACAGGTGTATTTCTACTCTGAGGACTAAGTTCTAAAGTCTTGGCTACGCTAGCCTAGTCTAGAATGTTCACTATTAGCGACTACTTGTATAGTTACAACCATCTTCGACTGAGGTTGAAGTCAGGTAAATAGTTAGTCATTATCCATTATCTAAATTATTGTCAGTCTCAATAAGTTATATATACAATATTATTTTGATTGAACATGTTTGTATTGTTCATTTCAGAATGGAGAGTTAGTGGATATGACTCTAGCAGCAGATGGTCATACTGTGAAGGTCCATCAGGTGGTCCTGGCCCTTGCCAGTCCATTCTTCAAAGAGCTCATCACCTCGGTGAAGTGCCCTCATCCTGTTATTTTCTTGAATGTAAGTGCAAATTGCTCAGTATCAATATTCTTGTCTATGCCTTTGCAACTTTGTCGCCTTGAAGGATTTAATAAGGGATACATAGTTATCCAAGGAGTATAAACTCACTCCTCAGAGTCTGCAATTATTTGTCGGCCTCAGACATCCATAAGCTACAGCAGCCATTATGAAGAAACATAGTATATAATATGTAATAATGCTTTTTAAACACATAGCCCCACACTAGGGTTTTCGTGTGTCGTGGGTGCCATGGACACACAGAAAGACAAATACACAAACACCCAGACCCAGAACAAATATCAAAATTCATAATTAAAATATCTGTCTGGCTAAGGATCAAACCCAGAACCCAATGCGTGACAGACCGGTATGGTGACCACTCTGCCGCACGGGTTGTCAATAGTAGATTAGGCCTATCTTTAAAAATTAAATAAACCTTTAAAAATATCTATCTGAACTGGTGTTATAATAGAATGAGAAAACTTACAATGCTAACCTTAGCATCAACTCATAATTAGAATTAACCTTAAATAATTATGAATTGTTCCAGAAAGTCAAACATGCCACCCTATCGGCCATACTGGAATACATCTACACAGGCGAAGTATTAGTGTCCTTAGAGCACTTAAATGATCTTGTTGAGGCTGCCAAAGAACTGCACATAAAAGGTTTGAAGGATATGGTAATATATTTCTCTGTATACTGAAGTTGATTCATCAAATAATTAAAATTAAACTACGTTTAAGTGTTCTTAATGGTCACAGTTAGTCCTAGGTTATAGTCTTCTTAATGGTAATCTATTTGGAGTCTCAGATTTTATACTACTATAATATCAGTTTTATGAGTTTGGGATTTTTTCCATATTAGTGTAGTCACGCAGATATTTAACCTTGGAAACAAAGATTCAGATTTAACATTTAAATGTCTACTAAAAATTCTCAAAGTTTCTGGAAAAGATATAGTTCTAAAAATGATTTTTTTAATTACAGAGAGTGCATCCATCTCTTAAGGAGACATGTAAAGAAGTACCAATAGTCCCCCCAAGCACAGACATTTTGGAAGACGAAGAGCTATGTCTATTTCAGGTGCAGCTTGATGAGGAAGAAAGGTAGATAAAATATATGTAAAAAAAACTGTTTGTCAAAATATACATACATTACATTATGATCTTCGACATAGTTTAACGATTCAGTATATCTCCGACTGACAGGGAGCCCTTTTCACGTATTGAAATGCATAAAATTTATACACTGGCGATCACCCATCCAACTTTCGCTTGCATCTGACGTTGCTGTACTTTATAGATAACGTTCTCCACAAAAGCACACAAAGACGAATACACAAACACCAAGACCCAGAACAAAAATCTAAACTCATCATTCAGATATCTGTCTCTCTTTCTCTCTCTCTCTGAAAACAATGGAGTCAAATTAAAACAACAGTATTTTAACGATAAATAAATCAATTTTTAGACAACAAGACCACGGAATGCCTAATATCATGCAATTCACGACACAATGCGACTACGACGAAAAATTGTGCGACAAGGACATAATACAGGTTATCCCGGATGAACAATACCTGCACAGCGATCAGGATATGCAAACAGGGCATGTCATGCAAGAACAGGATATGCAGAGTGAGGATAACGAGCAAGACGAACAGCATGGCATGAAAACGGATATCGACATAGACGAACAGCATATGCACGACGAACAGATTATTCAACAAGAACAGGATGAACAGGATGACCAGGATGAACAAACAATGGACGATGACGCGATGCAAGACGCGGACAGCAGCATGTCTTTTGATATTGTGAAAAGCAAAGTGGAGCCATGTAAGTCATTAAAAAGATTCTTTGTTAAAAATTGTTGTTCAATTTAAGTAATTCATTTTTGCAGTAGATTAAGTACAGGTGAATCAACTTGGAGATGTTTTTGCATTTGTGTAATGCACGGTCGAATATTATTTATATTAATTTATTTATTTATTTATTCAATAGGTAGATGCCTAATTTGCCAGATTTTTATTACACATTTGTTCAAATCCAGACATTTCGAAGTCTTAATTTTCGCTTTTATTCGTTCTGTCAATCAATATTAATGATAATGTAAAACCTATCTTTTGTATGAAATAATATCAATTAAATAATAAAATCAACTAATATTACAAATTGGCATGACATGACATTGCTAACGTTACTTTAATGCAACTGCCACGAATACGCATGCGTGATAGCTAGCGCAAACTGGTTTATTGCAGTTTTACTCACTGTATGTATTACACTACTACAAACGCAAAAAGGTCCCTAAACTGATTTGACTATATGTCTCTATGTGTATATTTCAAAAAGTACTAGGACAGGTGTGGACCACATTTAGAGAAAACTAAAACAGTACAAATCGATATATTGTATAATCATACAACATAGCGAAAAGTACCAAACATATTGTATTCTTGAGCAATATTCATAGCTTCCTATTTTGATGATCAAAACTATCGTCATTATAAAATTAGCAATACAAATACGAGCATTAGCATTGACCACAAAGTATTAATATTAATACTATTCACCATCTAGTAGATTTCAAAATCTGATGGATTAGGTACAATGGGGTTGCTTTTATTATGGTTACATGGTATTATTTCAGGCAACACAGCGCTCCAATACACAGTGTCAAACCAAGGCTCCCTACAGATTATCCTCAACCGTTTTATGTACTACCTGAAGCACACTAACAGGGACAAGTCACGGCAATGGCGATGCGTGGACTATCTTAACCATGCGGCGAAGTGTCCAGCTTACGTTATTACTAAGGACGATATTGTCATACAGAGGTAAGTCAAGTGCTATAGAAATAACATTAAATTTTACTGTACTTTCAGAAGGACAAAGTACAATGGATACAATAGGCAATTGTAGTAACGCTCCGTAATTATATAAAATTATGAGTCGTGTATATAGAATTGAATTGTGTTATGTAATTTAAACAACATGTTCAGAGCAATTCGCGCCATCACTCAAAATATTCTAACAGTTCTGTACATGCACAACTATTGTCACTTAATAAAAACTAATATTTGGATTTGGATTTATTCAAATGATTGTATTTTTGTATGATTATTTGTATTATTGTATGATTGTATATTTGTATGATTACCCAAATGATTGTATTTTTGAGTGATCAGGAAGTCGCGAAGTGCTAAATGCGGAACGTATGAAGTTTAGCTACATTTCCATCCTTCTGCTGCTTACAGAATAGCTGCGCACACGCATCCTTACCACGATATGAGGATTTTTAAGAAATTAAAAACTGGCGCCATCTTTTCGGCTATAATGGAAGCGGAAAAGGAAGGGTCCAGAAAGAAGTGTAAACCAGATAAACCGCAATCTACTGATGACATAAATGACGAATAGAAGATTTTAATAAAATTTTATTTTATTTGCATTAAAGCGAGAAATCCACGGATTAAGTGGTTCCTCCCATCCGTAGACACCTAAATAACTTAAAGTCTTATCCGAGGCTTGTCATAGATACAGGCCCCTCTTTGCCACTGGGCACTTTGGGCAACTGCCCAGAGCCCCGGATTCCAGGGGCCCCTTCGTTCCTGCCAAATCTCCGGCAACAATGCGTCATAACAAAGCGGAAATTTTTCGTTTCAACTCATTATTGTCCCACTGCGAGGTTATGTGCGTATTAGAAATTAATTATCATAACTTGCTTTAACGGTGAAGGAAAACATCGTGAGGAAGCCTCTGTTTAACGTCTGTGAGTTCTTAAAAAATAAGTTCAAACTGTGAAGTCTACCAATTCGCGGCGGACTATGGCCTAAGCCCCTCTGAGAGGAGACCCGTGCCTAGCAGTGGGACAATATTGGGTTGAAACGAAGAACACCTGTCTCTCTCTAAGCGCTGAAAAGCTTAATACTACTTTTATACGGCAGGATTCAGGTACCCAGAATACCCAGGAGTACCCAGAATAGAACGACGAGGATTCTATCAACTTTATTTTGTACATTCAATCTTTTTTATATTTCCGATCACTGACATCAGAATTAACTTCGATGTATTTTTTGTTATGTTGTATAAAAAAATTGTAAAATCTTTGAAGTAATAAAATTTATTAAATTGGTGTCACGACTTGTTTTATTCATTACTAGCTGACCAGCCGAACGTTTTTCTACCATTTGGTTTTAGAAGTTTCACCGTGAGTTAAAGATGTTTCGTCGTTTGTTCTGATTTTACATTGTAATAACTTTTGATAGAGTGGATAAATTTTGATGATATAAAGCTTAAATGTTAACTAAAGATTCTTACTATGAATATATTTCCATTTATGTACATGAATTTAATCCCGTTGTTTTGGCGACAACTAATTTTAAACACAGACAGCAATTGCGAGTTACATTCTTATTATATATACAGATATTTACATCACGGCCGTCATTTCGGAGGGGAGGGGAGGGGGCTAGATTGACCATCCTAATATAGGCTTTAAAAAAAATAATGAAGGGAAAAAGGTTTTCAGCAAAGAGGATGCGTCGTTTTAGTAGTAGCATGCGTAGTTCCTCCTATTTCAGACATTTTGCTTTCCCCTTGGGAACTGACGGAGGAATTAAAGAACCTGAATTTACGTTTAGGACAACGGGAGGTTTGAGGTCCTTAGAAATGTCGGTTGATAAAGAAATGAGAATAACATTCATAAGTAATTATGTTTATCACCTTAAACCATTTTTCTATAATAATTAGATTTAAGACAAATCTAATTATTATCGATAACGTCACACAAATGTATTTTATGTTGTTGTCTAATTATAAGAAGACCTAATATAGTAGATTAGGTACTTATGATATGTTATGTTTGAAAACTTGTTATGACTGGCATGATTTCTTGCCTTTTTAGGAAATCTAGGGCGAATTATTTTTATACTTACGGTTGACTGGAAGAGTAATCAGTACCTTTTTTTTTCGTGGGGAAACCCATCATGGGTTCCTCTCAGTGCGGGGGCAGCGGAGAGGATATGCCGGGCTCCTACCGGCTAAAACCCCACGGTGTTCCTCTGGACGCCCTTTGTCGGGACCACGGGTACGCTAAAAGCACTCGTCCGCGGTCCCGACGGAGAGTAATAAGTACCTACTAATGACTACATAGTAATTTGATCGTGCATTTTTATTTAAATACGCGCAATAAAGTTAGAAAAACGGATCTAAGTCAAGTTACCAGAAATACTCAGGAAGTTTTCATGAAAAAGGTGTTTTCCCAAAGTTTAAGATTTTTTTGGAAAATAATATTCAATAGATAGGTATTACTTAAATGAAATACGCTATAAAATGCAAAAAAGAAAATTGAAATCGGACCAAAAATAGGAACCCGCAATTCGAGTTATTAAAGACGAAATTATAGCTTTTACCCGTTTTCTGGCAAAACTATTTTTTTCCTATTTTCAAGAAATGGTTGATGAAATCCAGCGAAACTGACCGCATACAATGGTATATGAAACTTGTCAATATGCATGTGTATAAACTTGTATATATACTTTGTATCTACTAAATTACGAAAGCCGTGCTGGCACACCCGTGCATTTTACGTATGTCTTACATAATAAGTGTTTACATCCCGTATGCACTGTAATAGATTTACGCTCGCATATACTTCATGTATGATTAGTGCCCACTGCAATAACGTTGCATCTACGTTAATCCATCACCGAGCTCAGCTCAGTTAGCTGGAACCGATCTGTACAACGCACGTCTCATTAACCGTTCTTATAATTTAAACAAGTGTTTTTGAGAAAATGAGCCACTGAAGTATTTATCACTATGTTTCTTCCGAAAGTGTTTCTGTTTACGTTAATATGGATACAAGCAAGCGGTTACAACATCCTCTGCTTATTACCGTACCCAGGAAAAAGTCATTACATGGTGTTTGAGCCGTTACTTCAAGAGTTGGAATCCAGAGGGCATAATTTGACTGTAGTATCTTTCTTTCCACCACAAAACCAGTCGAATCGCCGCGATGTTGATTTAAGAAGCTTAGCGTCTTTGAACGTGGAAGTCGTAGATTTAAGGAATTTCGATTATTCCGTTTTCGGCTTCGAGAAATACTTCGAGCATATACCACTTATCACTGGTCTGGCGACATCGAACCTACACCTCTGCAAGCGGATTTTGGACTCCAAAATATTTGAAGAGTTTGTCGCCGCGAAAGGTGATTATGACATAATTTTAGTGGAACATTTCAACAGTGATTGTATGTTGGGTATTATCCACAATTACGGTCTACCGTCTGTTGGGCTGATGTCCACATCTATGCTACCGTGGACACCACGAAGAATCGGAGCATGGAACAACCCGGCCCACGTTCCCGAAATGATGTTGCCTTTCACATCTGAAATGTCGTTCTTCGAGCGAGTTCAAAACGCGATATGCCACTACTTCTATATATGGTGGTATGAGATTGCAATACGCTGGGAAGAGCAACGGATTTTGGAGAAAAAGCTTGGGAAACGGTTACCCAAATTGGAAAATGTAGGGAAGAACGTTAGCGTGGTGTTGATCAACACGTACCACGTGTGGAACGGCGTCAGATCGATCCCGCCCTCCCTTATAGAAGTTGGTGGAATACATCTTCATAATAAAATTCTTCAGCCCTTACACCCCGTAAGTAGGTATAATATTAATGCAATTGGATTATATTGAGCTTCTCAAAAATAAAACATAATTATAGATTTATATTTATATATATACAATGTATCTGGCACGCCTCTCTGGTGCTACAAATATCCAAATACGACAGTTACTTTTATTTTTGTCATAAACAGGATTATATGGCAGTTAAATACCAAAAAATACAACCGACTTCTATGTTACTATAACGTAAAGAAGAATTTTAAGCAACACTCAAATCTCGTAAATGATTCTCTTAAATAAGGGGGGAACCTTCAAAAAGTACCCGCCGTAGTGTTGACTCCGGGTTATGTGGTATTTATATACCGCACTAACTATTCCTAACCCCAGACGGTCACAATCTTTAACATCTCTATCTACAAAGAAACGTAACCGGGGTCCACTGAGCGCGTTGGCACTTCGGGCTCTACCCAGGTGTTACGCTCGCCGCACCGCCTGGTCCACGACGGTATGCGATCATACATACCTACCGCCGTCCTTCTCGGGCTCGCTGGATGGACCGTTTGAGCTCCCACTCTAGCCGCTCACAAAGCTCCCTTTTAGTCGCTTCTTAAGACAGGCAGGGGATACTGTAGCCCTATTAGGGTCCTGTGAACGGGGACTATACTAGGACTTTTTATGGAGTTTTGAAAACAACACGAAAAGTCACCTCTGCATTATATGACTTTCCTACTTTGGTGCACATTATCGAACGCTTCATGATAAAAATAAAAATACTACCATTTTTAGACATAAAAACACGACTATACACAAGTTCTGAAAAACATTATCATGCAACGATACGGTTCTCTCTGCGTTCCTGCCAAAAAACCATAATTGTTCTAACTAGATCTCAGATACACGTATGTAAAGAGATGTTACCAACTCATGCGACGACTTATCGAATTGATACAACAAAGAGCCGTGACAGCGTGCGTTCGATCGAGTCAATCGAGCGAGTTAACACGTGCGGTCAAACGATCGGCTCCTTACTAGTTGCATAGTACGCACGTACCAATTACATAACGACCCGCGATCGCCATCGCCAATACGTACGTAGTAGTACGTAGCCAGTTCGTAGTTTCATAGCATTTGCGTATTGGAAACGGCTTAAACTAACTGCCGATTGTACGTTTGCGTTATCTTTTAGCGCTAACTTTGTGTTCGGTTTAAGCTGCTTTTATATCTACAGACAGTATAGTACGTGGTTGATGCGTAGCGTGGCAGATAAAATAATATTCTTCTATATAAAATGTATGAATGTATTCATGTCTATCATAAAGTAACCGCACACACGTGCCGTGTCTGTCAAAATATTGTATGGAAAATATGATTTTGTCTGCCACGCTAGGTATCTCCACGTGCGATATCTATGGAACTAATTTTAAGCGGCGCTATCTTTTCTTTTTAACTGTTTTCTTTTAGCTCCGCTAGGCTCGGGTCTCTTCACAGACGGGAATTGAGCATGTAGGCCACCTAGTGGTAAGCGATCACTGGCTAGCCAATAGATATCTGTGATCAATCGTAGATAACATTAGAGACCCATCTGTGGTCGGCTACAGATGTGTTGCTACCTATGAAGAATAAGTTGGAACGTCTCTGATGAGTTTGTCTCACTTGCCAAATCTTTCAAACTAGAACACAGTAACAGAAATAGGTGCGGCGGTGATGCCGCTGGAGTCGAACCACAAAGGGTCTTCCCTTCAAACCTTTATCCTTTTCAGAAGTATAAAGGTTTAACACACAGTAAGCTCCAACTTTCGAGGTACATTTGAGTAATGTCGCCCGAGTACGCTGAAGTCCGCTCGTGCGGAAACAGGAACTGGTGCCTCGTTAGTAGTGTCTACTTCGCAATGTTCCGAATTGTTCGTATTTCTAATGTAACTATCTCAACTGTTTCCAACTGGACGTGTTAGGTTTGGATTTGATACGACATCGTTTTCTTACTAGCAATTCTAACCAGAAATACTACTTTAATATCTCGAGTTTCTCCTCGGTGAAATATTACACTGGATTTCTTGCAAGATTGAGTAAGATTTGACGAGGGAGATACCACCGCTACACCTATATTTGGCATAAATCAGTTCTTGCGTTTTGGTTGAAAAGTGTGGGCGTATGAATATTACTTCTCGGAAGTACCAACGCATCTGTAACTGATTTTAGATAGAACCTACGTTTATATGAAGTTGCAGTTGTCCATGGGCGACTGTGACTCTTCCTTAACGAGCCATATAAGTATTGAAAGCTTGTTTTGATTAACTAAAAGTAGTAAAATCTGTATAAGTATGTGTATATTAGTGGTGTAACTAAGGATTCAATAATATTTTAATGTATTCAACTAGCGAGCTAGATTATCGATATCGGTTTCTAGAACAATATCTTAATTTACCTTGTGACCAAGTTGAATAATCGATGTCTAATTCCTAAACGATAACACAATTTATCTTCCAACCGAGTTGAATAATCGATAACTGTTTCTTGAACGATACATATATCTTGCAAGCGAGTTGAATAATCGATAACTGTTTCTCGAACGACGTCATAATTTATCTCGCAAGCGAGCTGAATAATCCATGTGTGATATTCGTATCATATATTTATGAAAGCACAAATAATGCAACGGTAATATTGATTTTGTATTAGAAGTGGCCGTGAGCAATAAATGCAGTCTGTACTTTAATAATGTATGAGGAACGCGTCATCCCGACCCATTCGGCATTCAAATGCGACCGTTCTATTTTGCCATGAAAATCGATTTTGCTGCAACGTCCAGTTTAGTGTGGCGATTGTATGTACAGCAGATACGGAAGATCATGTTATAACACCGGTTTTGTTCAGACTTTAAGTAAATTATTTAGATAGGTTTTCTTTCTTATTACGTGTCTTTTAATGTTTGACAATTCTAAGGCTATATTCACTCTTTAAACTCATTAATTACAGAAGTATTGCAGTCGTGTACTGCATCTAGGCGACTATCTATTTAGATTGATTGATAGTGAGTACTTACCATGGCAAACTACATTCTATCTTCATTGCTTCAATTATAAATTAATTAACTTATTTGATTTGATAAAAAAGATCCGCAGGTAGTACTAGTAGAAAGTTGGTACACGTAAAAACAATAATAGATGTCGCAGCTTTGAATAAGAAACGGGATTTGATGGAAACCACGTGAGCTCGTCTATTATGTAAAGACCGGACGCGGGGCGCAGTGCCGGTGGGGTTTTGAGCTTAGGGCTCTAATACACCAGCGACAGCTCGCGTCAGCGAATGCCAGCGACTAGTCGCAACTAGTCGCAGCTGCCTGTGGCTAACTGTGACACGCAGCGACAGTTAGCGATTGTGTCGTTGACGTTTAACGCCGACGATCGCCAACTGTCGCGAGTTGTTGTTGGCGACCACCGGCGAAAGCCGCTGGCCGTCACCGCCTGTTGTTATATTGATAAAACACGATCGCTAAGCGAATCGTCGCCGAAGGTTGCAGATAGTCGCGGCATGTCGTCAACAACAGTCGCTGATCGACGACGCGCGTCGCTGGCAGCCGCCTAGGGCTCTCGACGACGCTCGCTGTCAAGAGCTGCGGCTCGTGTATTAACATACTGTCGCCCGTATGTTAGCACCCTTAATGGATGCCAATATTAGAGCATGGGAGTAGGTAAACAGAATGTTTAAGTTAGCCACTTACCGGAACGCCACTCATCGTACTCAAAATCTTACTCATACATATTATTAAGGAGAAAGTTTTTGAGGATGGATGTTTGTTGGTCTTTAACTTCAGAAGGGTCGAATGGATCCGGATTAAATTCTGTGCAGAGATCAGATATATTTTTTTCACTGACTTTCGACGCAACATAGTATTAAAATGCATATAAGGGATTTCAAACATGCAACATACATACATCTTTATCCACTGGTATTATACATTTCCATTTTCAAGACATTGAAAAATATTAGAGAATGTGTTTATGGTGGTAATAATCTACGAATCACATGATTTGTACATGAATCGCCGGATTAATTATGGTATTAACTATACTTAAATTATTCACTTATCGGTATGGCCTATTTAGCAAAATTGGGATTCGTAAAATAAGGTAATAAATATTAAAATAGTAATTTACTTTATGACGAAAGGATCTAATTC
>DWNY01000323.1:0-17506 GCA_018250635.1 Telegonus apastus | reverse complement strand
GTCAGAAAATTAGTTTATTATCGTAATTAATGAAGGAAAAAGATGAGTTCGTGACATTTCGGAACGAAGTATCATTATTTAACGATAGAAAGAAAAGCTTCACCGCGATTCATGAACGAAGAAATAGAAAAAGATAGCGATAGACTCCTAGAAACATTAAGACTTACCCGAATGATAGCGACTCTCGTTCCTTGTGAGTCGGCGGTTGGTCCTCCCCGGCGGCGAGCGGAGTGCCGCAGCCGACTTCACTGTGACGCGATAAAGAACCACACGTACACCTCACCACACATACACGTACAAAAATGTAGACGCCACCAAATTTCCAATCAATTCTGCATTTGGAATCGTAACAGCTATTGTAATGTAAAATCAATTAAACGCACCCGACGGCGTACTTTGCGATCAAAATTAAACAGTTCTGTTATAGTGAGCCGATTTCATGAGTGTTATCGATTCCAAATTCGTCCAGTAACTTTAATGACCTTAGTCGTTTTGTATAACATCACACATCGGTACAGTTTTGCACGAACAAAACACTCGTAACCACATTTTACCTCCAAAGGCACTCTTATATTTTACTCTTGCATTCTTAAGTATAAAAAACCCGAAAGCTGTCTGTCCGTATGTGATCGATTTTCTTAAAATCTTCTGAACGGGCTTTTGGACAGTTTTTACTAAACGATAGTGCAATTCTTGAGGAAGGTTAATAGTATGTTTTATGCAAATTGACTGAAATATAACGATTACTGTTAAAGAAGTCGCGTGGTTATAAATAAAAAAATACGCCTACTTTGGAGCTTTTATCGCGTGCGCCGCGTAAACCAGCAGAGATCTACAAAAATACTGTTGTTCCAGGCGAATCGCCGGAACGGCTAAACCTATTTTGATGGGACTTTCACTGGAAGGTAGAGGAGGTTGCGGAGCAACATATAAGCTACTTTTTATCCTAGAATTCCCACGGGGTCGGGATTTACGAGGGAAAAACTTTGTCTCACGCTGATTTCCACGCCAGCAAAGCCGCGGGCACGGCTAGTTCTATATAAACATCGAGAGCCTAAAAACCCCTTTAAGATAAATAAAACTTTTAGATACAGTCAGGTAATAATGAATCTACAAAAATATATGCAACTATATTTTAATAATCGGTATTTCATTGCAATGGTCTAAAACTATTATAATTTAAAATAAGTTAATTAAAAACACGAGTATAAAATAATAAATAATATTTAAATACAGTAAAGTCATAATCTAAGAGTAGCGATCAAATTGTTTTAAAATTTATTTCTCACCTAATTACAAACTATCAAAAAGATGTTTCTGGTGATTAAAAAAAAATGTTTTTTTAATCGCTCTTCTTTTTTTCTTTTCAGCACTGACATTAATCATAGGCAATTTTTGTATGCGCATTGCTTGTAAACAAAAATATTTTTTAAAAAATGACTGTGAATATTGATAAGGCAGATATAGAAGTAAATGTAGTTCGCTTGGATACAGACGTTATTGAAGAGTTTTTGCGTTCATCGGCTTCCGTATTGCACGATATTCTGCAAGACTCCAACAAATCAGACAATGAACATTCCGGACACGCTTGTCAGCAGTGCGGCAAATTTTATAAAACAGTGAGAACGCTATATTCGCATGTCATGCTGAAACACCCCGAGGATAAAGAGGAGGTGCACTGTTCCATCTGCGATAAAAAGTACTCCTCGGTACTGAGTCTGCAGAAACACGTGCGTTACATGCATCGTTATGAACACCGTTGTAAAGCTTGCTACAGGACTTTTGCAACGTCTGAAATTCTAGCTTGCCACAGTGAAAGTTGTCATAACAACGTGTCGCCGTGCCCCGTGTGCAACAAAATATTCGACTCTCGACTTGCACTTCGGAACCACATAAACTACAATCATCCAAGTAGCATGGAAAGTTCACCCCAGGAAAAAAGGCAATGCAACATTTGTCGCCGTATGTTTACTAGTTCTCGTAGTCTCATCAACCACATGGCAGCCATACACCCGGCTGGCGCGACTGATTGCAATTTGTGCGCCCGGACTTTTAATTCCATGGCAGCCTTTCGGAGCCACTTCCTTTATAAGCACGCCGAGCACGATGTCCGTTGCGCAAAGTGTCACAAGTTATTTGCAACTAAACGAAATCTCCACCGACACATGAACAAAGTGCATGGTAACAATCAGCCATAATGTTGTCAAGATTGTGTAAAACTACTTTTTTAAGTGCGTACTACTTTTTCATTATATTTCTTTCAATAAAGGTATTGCAAACAGGTACTAAGTTATTTTACTACACAAGTATATATTAGATAACGCTTTTATATTCAGTTTACCTGAATCGTAGACTTTCGATACGGAAATTCGCAATATTATGTTGACAGAGTAATATAAGAACTTTTATTTAACAGTGGCTGAAATCGATTTCCAATTCACGCTTCGCACAACCGTACACAGGAAATTACCAGATAGCAGCTCGTGAAAATTGGGATTCTGCACAAAAGAGGTTTATTCCCTCCATTCCGAACCAATAGCTCCATGGTGGAACTAACGACAACTTTTTTTCGAGAAAAAACATATAAAACTGGAACCAGTGAGCCGATCTATTCGACTTTACGTTACTTTTAGCTATTTAATTATTTTACTTTAATCTTTAACATATAAATTGCGTAGGTTGTTTGAAAATCAGCATTTTAAAAATAAATTTATATAAAGAAGGTTGTTTTTAAAAACAAGATATTTGAACTAAAAATAAAATAGTAATTTTATGCAAAGGCATCGCATAGGATTCATGTCATTTATGTTATTCTATTAGAGTTAGTGATTTTAATAGGTTTTAATGCTCAAGAATTTACCCAATTTAGTGTTAATTCCCTCTTCGCATTATTGCTTTACGCTACAAACTTTTAAAATAATTTACTGTAATAGAATATTATAAATGACGTGCATTTCATGCAATACCCTTGCATAAAATTATTATTTTCTTTAGTTCAAATAAAAACTTCTTTATAAAAAAAACCTTTATATAAATTTATTCCTAACTTTTTAGTTTTTTTTCAATCTACACATTTCTGACAATTAATGTCAAGACGATTCAAACCAAACTCGATAGGATTATGTCGTTTAATTACTGAGTCCCTATGGCCATCTTCTAGCTTTATCATCAGACGCTGGTTACCGTTTACTACCGAAGTACTCGTCAAAACGGATCAAACGAGTCCAAACTCCATCCATCGGTTCCATCATCAGGTTAGCTCCATGTCTATAATAATTTTATTTGTCATCCGATTTGTACATGCAAAATTTCAGGTCAATTGGTAACGCGATAGTATATCAAATTTAACTTGCAAGATTTGATTATAGACAAGTATCGGATCAGTTGAAACTATATGCTTGTAAAAATAATAATAGAATTCATAATGCAAAGATATCCCAATGCGAATAAAAGCATTTCCGGATCTCTACCGAGCAATTCGAAGCTTTGCCTAACCTAATGGATTTAGAGAATCGTCAGAATGCCTTGAATTGTTGACCAAAATGCTTTGTAACAGCTACTACAAATACTAAAAGGATACTAATGCATTGCAAATTCATACTACATATACATTTTAATGACTCTACAATTTCATATCTATTGGACATACTAGACTACCTAGAGGATAATACCTATATATTACAAAAGTATTATAAATTTATCAATAGATGGATTTTAGCGTAAGTTCTACCAATTTAATGTTTGCTTTTAACTATGATACCCACAGACATCTATTTTAATATGTCTGTGATGATACCTATGGAGCATCCATTGCTTTTTTACACGTAAATACTGTTTTTAGTCACCTTAATCTAGATTTATATCACTTAGAAAACTTTTTCGGTTGTATAATATCGTTAGTTAATAACGTACGTATTCGGGTAAAAAATGATTCACTTTTGAGCTCGATTAACAATTAGAGCTTATGTTTACTTTTTTCAAACTGTATAAAGTGCTCGTTAAATATAAATTCACTAACAAAATAATCATCTCAAGTTAATCATTAAGAAAAAAAAGTATATATTTTAGACAGAGAACTTAAAGTAATTAAATAGGAAGAAACAAATAGTAATTTAATTTAATCAAACATTTATAAACACATTAGTGCAATATGATTATGTGGTTCATAGCAGTACAGTTTTTGATTCTCACGTAACAAAGTGGACGAGAAAAGTAATGTTGTTATAATGATGAGGTGGTTCGTATTTTATCTCACGGTAAGCGTTAATCGCGTCAACAGCTTGTTTCCCAGAAATGAAGCAATTAGGTCGGCAACTCAGGGAGTTACTCAAACAAACCAAATCAACATCATCAATTGGTTACTAAGCATTAATTCAATGGAGGACGGCACATGGCGCTGACAGATAGTTATGCATTAGAGATCACGTGATAAATATTATGCTGCTTATTACTTCGCAGTGTAACCGAGCAGGTAGCCTAGTACTTTGAAAATAGGCCTCTCAATCGAGGGACTCGAGGTCATCCCAGGTGCGCAGGTGTTATTATTAAAAGTTATGTGCCTAATAGAATTAATTAATACATTTTGATATACCAAATGGGGAAAGAAAACATTGGGTGGACACCTGCCAGCTAAGTTATTTAAAAAAAAACTTTCAAAGGAGTGTGGAGTCTACCACTTGGCCAGCGCTGCCGGCATAACAGAAACGTATCTTATCCTGACACCAGTGTCCGGCAGTGAGACAGTAATGGATTTACGAACGATGTATGTAACTAAACTAAAAAATATACATAAACGTAAAAAAATAACATTTCTCGAAATCATTAGATACCTACTCCTATTTCCAGGTGTGCCAATATTGGCAGTCTAACGCAAAAATTAGCACTGTGTGCGAAATTGCAACTCTAGATCGTTATTTTAGGCGGTATGTTTCAGCTTCGTTTGAGCTCCGCATGTGACGGGCCTTAATAGACTTAATTCTGTCTGTCGGTAGCAACCGGTAACAAGTCTCAATCACGTCACGCGCTACACTGATCGCGCTATTCAATTTGCGTGCGCTTCCACGAGCCAAGATATGTACTATGAACCGTCACATCACATAGACATGATAGTATTAATATGAAGTACTATGAAGTAAATAAGTGTCAACATTCTTTTTATACAAATCCTCTATTACGCCAGTTTTTAAAGCGATTTCTGTCTGCTAGACATTGTCAAATTTCGATCTTTGTCGGGCACAAATTGGATATGTTGATTATATTATTAACAAAAGACATAAGTCCAACTATGCGGATTATATCAACTGTACCTAATATAATACCTGTCAAATTTAAAACTAATCTTAGTTATTGAAGGGGTAAACCACCACTTAACTATAAGTAATAACTTTACCTGTAAATAATAAAGTAGTGCGATAAAAATGATATTAGAAAATTTGTATCACCAGGAAAACGACGTGCTTTAATTACGGCTTGAGGGAGAACTTGCTATCCTTCTAAATCTTTCCTATCTATCCTTCGATGCGGAAGCTACCCTTGTACGGTAACTGTTTTAAAATAAAATCGCAGCATGTACCTATTGTACGAAAGTCTATCACGAGATTCGTAGAAAGTTCGATTGTAACTGAAATATTCACTTTAAATAAACAATAACAGTTATGTTAATATTAACATCACAATAAAATCTATACGTTAAAAATAGAGGACCGTTCAAAATGTGTTGAAAATAACTAAATCCATTCCAACGTAATCTCATTTAGCGCTTACTTCGAAACATGTCATAAAATACTGAAGGAGTGCTGTTATTACGCGCGAGTAATCCTCAAAACCGAACGTTCATAACGTTAATGAGGTTCCGGCTTTCTGTGCTAAGTATTTTTTATGATTTTCTGTAAGATAAACTTCTATTTCCACGAGGTTACAATTATGGTGCTCCCGGGTTTATGGTATATACGCATTTTGGACAAGTCACTCATAAAAAAATACATTAACACAGAATCCACTTTATTTTCCATATCAATTATATTGTCACATCACTATCAATCGGTAATAGCATACTAGCTTTATTTAAGAGATTTAGTTTATTGTTTATGTTGGGAGTGAAGTCAGCATCTTACTAAAGCTTTAACCAGCTATGTCTCCTCTAATCTGCACTAGAGCAGCGTGACGATTCCCTCTGTTAGATTCAGTGACTTCGTGCCAGTGAAAGATTTATAGCCAAAACAGCACATTCATCCATTGCACATTAGGTGTAGGTCACCAGATAACGTAAATTGAAATTTATGCAATTTGATTTGATTGCAATTAGATTTTATGTAATTTGTTATAAGACAATACGATTTTCGGCGTAGTTATCATAGCCAGCTATTTCTTATTTAGTTTTTGAGGCGGGCAACCTACGCCGCGAATACATTTATTTACAAACAATAAACTCTAGCAATAGAAATACAATTGTGAGTAAGAGACGTTTAAATCCAATAAAGTGGAACATTTTCTTGGTCTCAGATTTCCACAATGCAATTCTTTGAATTCCAGTAAAGATTTCTTGTATTATTGCTTTTTATTGAGCTGTAAATGCATTTACAAGGAGTGGTTGTTAAGTACACGACTGGACAAATATATTTGTTTTATGGGGTTTCATGGTTGAAAATTATCTTAAAACTTTATATTTAATTCCTATTTATTAAATTATATGTGATTAGTTAATTAGAAACCTGTTTGTGGTTCTAAGTGTTTGATTAAAAAATATTTATGCATAATGTTTTACCTAAAGTACGTATCACAAATAATTTCGTTGTGCTACACCAACAAATTCGATCTCATGTCAAATTGAGTCATCTGTATAATATCACCCCAAGTCCTCACACAAGTACTTAGCTACAAAAAACATCGTGAAAACTTCCAAAACATTGCCACAATACCCTATCAGATTTATCTATCTTACGCCTATAGAGCAAAATTCCAGTATATTCTTTACCGATTCAATCTAGAGTTTAGATAGTAAAATTAGTAAGTACATAACATATATAATATGCTTTCTTCTTTGTATAAACACAGGGAGTGATCGATGGGGTGTCTGAATGATTCATCTTCATTCTAGCTAGCGACATTTTAATGGTGCTGGAAACCGAAAGGTTCAAGCATGTGCAATGACCTGTTTGGCTGAGACTTGTTATTTTTTAATGGCAACCAGTGTCCCTTATGCAAATAGGTCGCAAGATATCTAGCTGTTGTGAACCATAGCCCCCTATGACATGTCATTACATCTCACGGAACTTTGATATTATAATAAGTGTCGACATCCCTCATAAAAATCAATATTGTAATGCCTATTATCTCTTTCCTTTTTCGCTTTCGTAATGTAGGAAGCATGCTGAATAGCAAATTAAAAGGCATAATTTCTTATAAGTATACCTAAAGTACTATGTTTAACATATATACGAATTCCAACTAATTAATCATTACAAATGCGCGGTCACACATACTTTCCATAACTCAATTTATACTTGAGGTTAAATCTCAAACATATGGTATTATTTAATATAATGAAAATATCCAGAATACTCTTTTTTCATGAAATAGGTTTTATAAAAAATTAAAAACACGAATAGTTTAATAGGTACCTAAAGAAAGGAAAAAACAAAACGTAAATGAAATGGACGCGCTCACGAGGCTCGTGAGAAATGCGATTAAAACGGGCAAAATGTTATTATATAGCGGAGGCGAGGCCGACTGTTACCTGCGACGGCGGATGAGCGTTATCACATTACACCCTGCACACTGCACCCCGCGGACCGGGACCGAGTAAACAGTGTAAAAAAACATCGACCACACATGGGTGAGTACGGAAAGAGTCGATTGAGCATAGCTCACATACTATCACCCCTTTCCTGGTCAAAATATTTATCTAGTCGCTAAACAGCTGCAGTAACGACTGATGCCATAATAGGGGAATGGAGCGACACTGTCAGATATTTTAAACGTCGCCTTCGCACTGCACCGCAAGCCATATAGAGCTGCTGTAAGCTGATTGGTCAATGTTTATTAAGGACAACTGTTTTCCAATATTTTGTGTATGCAAGTATATTGCGGATATTATCATGAAACTAGCAAAAAATTACCTTTGAGATATCGAATCTGGATAACCTTATTGGACCTGACGTGAATTTTAAAACGTCATTTTAGAAATTGGAAGTATAGACCTTTTTTTTTAATTCAATAGAAATAAAATTGGACGGCGTTCATGATAAATTATACACTCAAATACTGTTTCAATCGTGTCTTAATTCCTTGGATCACGTATGGAATAGTATTTGAATGATCCCATATTTATTAAAACAATTACAATTTTCATCAGATAAGTTCATTATTATTCATTTAAAATTTGGATAAAATCATCTTTCAATTCTATAATAAAGTTTGTTGTACAATAATTGCAGTTCAGTGAACAGTAGAAATGAAATGTGAATAAAGTTCTTACAAATAATTCAAGCCTGGCTGAAGTATGAATAAAAGTACAAGCAATTTCATATTTCTATTGACGTGGTTGCACATTAAGTATTTACGGAGCGACTGAAACGCGCCAGATGACAAAGTGGATTTTCGCTTCCTCCGACATTATTTTTCAATTCTGGAGAGCGAATACTTTTAGGTGTATTTTAAGAGTGAGATAAAATTGAATTGCATTTTTTATTATATCTTGGATATTGTTAGAAAACAAATTGAAGACTGCATTGTAAAATGAAATCGGATTGTAAGTGTTTATTAGTTTAATGTAAGTACCTAGTGTTGTGTAGTACCTAGCTTTGTGATTCGACTTCGGCGGCTTGAGAAGTGTTGCCGTGTAAGCGCTACCATGTTCTTGTCTGCAGGGTACAGGAAACATACTTACAGGCGTTCCAACTTAGTATTCAGAGGTAGCAACACACCTGTGTTCGATTTTCAGGTGGGACTCTAATCTTATCTGGGATTGATAGCAGATTTCCGTGAGTTGCAATGGCCACTTACCATCAGGTAGACGGAAGGTCATTTATAAAAATATGATAAAATCTAAACTAGTTATTTACTAATATCTTATATTAGTAATCTGGCAGACAGGGAGGGGTTACAGATTTTATTCCTGGCGTGGGCCCTCATATATATGTAGTTCTCTGTGTTTGTCCGTCTCACTCACAACGGTCAACATTATAGAATCTAGCCTCGTAGCATGTATGAGGTTAACCGTATTGAAAGCGTTATAATTATGTCACCTGGTTTGCATGTACAAACTAGTTAGTTTGCCTAGAGCCACCCCTCACCACTTTTACTTCAAAAGTCGTTAATGGATATCCACCACATGCATATCAACTTGCCCTAGACTCCTTTATAAATATAGGTGTGAGCTAATGTCGTACGAACGCTACGCCAAGCCATTGCAGTAATAACTACATTACGATATTAAATTGCTATTGTTTCATTAAACGTCACGTGGAGTGTTGATACTCGACACACCTAACACTAGAGAGTAATTATTAAAGAAAACAACGGCATCAATCATGCTTAGATTAGTTGGAATAACATTTTAATTAAGAAATTAAATACGCGTATCGTGAGTACCCGTTACGTATTAAAAGGCACATAAAATTGTTGATTCTAATACCAGAAGAGTAAGTAGTGCTGGAACCCAATTTCTCTACAATTTACGTAGTATTTCGAAACACACATACACTAGATATTAAATTACTGTTTTTAAAAGTTATAAGTTCGCTACGTTTTCTGTGTAGACAGTTCTAGTTGCGGTAATCAATTTATAATTCATTGTATACGGGGGGGATTCACAAGAATGCAGCGATGTTTTGTAATGTAAAATGGTTACAGTTATGTAAAAACTATGAAAATATGAATATAAACTGTGTATGGCAGTATTGTTCATCTAAAAAGTTCTATATAAAAGCCGCGACAGGGATGTCTTTGTTGTACTAGCAAGTAACTTACATTACTATTTTTATGTTTTGCTGTAGAAACGTTTATTTTAGTCGGTTGAATAGATCTATACAAATCAATAAAACTGAAGTTATCATTTCGAAATGATACGTACATAGTAAGTTCATTAGAGCCGTATATCATTTATATATGTTTCAACGCGTGTGAAACCACGGGGCATACGGCTATTTTAGTATATAATTATTGGTTTATAACTTGTGGAAAGTAAAAAATGTCAAAAAGTGTCAGGAAGGCATACTTTCAAACGAATGAAAAGTAGCGAAATTAAATTCCAAAGGAAATTTAAAATTCCTTGAAATCTGTCTCCCAACATGGCAATTTGCTATAAAGCTTGTTAATTGGTCCTAAATCATTAAATATTATGTATAAGTGCCAATTTGGTTTAGTGATAGTTAAGGCACGTGCAAATACAAACTAATGGCATAATACATATGTTTATGGAAAGCCTCTACATAGAGTAAGATAAGGCTTTATTTCAACATAACTCACCCATTCACGGCAAATCAGTAAAAGTGTGAATAAAAACATTTTAGTTCTAAATGGAAAAATTGACGTAGATATAGTTATGTTCTTGCACTGGAGTACCGTTACAAAGTATCTAAATACTTATATCTTCTTAGGTATATTATGTAAATCTATTGTACATAATCTTTAGGTATATAAAAGCGAAAGGACACTCACTTGTGTGGTCACCTAACTAATCATCGAAGATCTTAATGTACCTACTGATGATAGATCCTTGAAATTGGGATAAAACCAAAAGGTTCGTTTTATGACGTTAACACCCTCTCAGAATTTAATTTTGTCATATCCCACCCCTAACGGGGTTGTATTTTCGTATTATTTTGTGTTATAGTCGGCTCGTACGATGTCGCGGTAAACAATTAGTAGTATACGTATACGACGGATACATATTATATTAAGAATCTTACGAGTGAAAAAGTAAACAAAGTTTGGCCCAATTCTATCGATTTCACATTGTAACTTTATACTTTTTCGATTGATTCCATTGTTATATAAATACTGGTCGAACTCATATCGTGGAGAATTTAATAGTTTGAAAATAGTAATGTTGCAACAGATGACATGAGGCTCTTCAAAAAAGGTGCAAAAAGAGCGCTCCTTTAAAGTCGGCGATGCATTGACGACTCGTCTGGTGTTGCAAACGTTATTAGGCGAATATGACTACTTTCCATCAGGTAGCCCGCCTGCCTTATTTTTAGGTTATAATAAAAAAAATACAATTATTCCTTTAAGCGGTCTTTTCAATTCGTTACGCAAACATTATTAATTATTTTCAGAAATATGGACACACTACATAGATACACTAGGTATTTAATTTCAAAGTAACACAATATTATTTATTTGTTTTTCATATGATTCTCTTATGGCGGTCTGCCGCGAGTTCCTGGTTTGGTCCTCTGCGATGAAGACATCCTAATGAACAATCTTAACTTTTTTTTTGAAACTAGATATTTCCGTTTTTCTGTGCATTATACACGCATGACATTACAGAGAACCTAAGTAGGTATTGGGTTATGAGTGTAGAAAGCGCCTTAAAGTTATACGTACACGTGCAAATAAATAAATAATTAACACATCATTTCAAATACAAATGTGTATTTATAGATACTGGGAAAAAGTAGTCTGCATAAAGATATTGCTGCCTGCTGTCTATCATTTACATAGACACATAATAAATAAGGCTGTAATAACAACTCGTAAACTCATGAACTTGTCAAGTAGTTTTGGCTCTTCAGACGCTGAGTCAGTCACGAAGTATAATTGAAGACAATTGTTTAAGTTCCCTACACTTTCTTTGTAAGGCTACAATGCTACTGGACGACATTAAGATCCTCGCCAGATTGATTATTGCAGTGGCTTTTTTGTCTTGTTGAATAGCGAACAATAGCATTATACCTACTTTTCTGATAACGAGAAAGTATTATCCTTTGGTGAGTTGATATGCTGGCAATTATTGTTCTTCGCCAACATCATCAACACATTACTATCGCCTCGCTTGGTACAGGTCTAGTCTCAGTGAGAGGAGGTAAATAGTCTAGTACGGTCTGGTAGTCCACCACGCTATACAATAGCGGAGTGGTAAGCTCCACACAGCTTCCAGAACTAGTTTTATAAAACCATAAACAAGTTTTCTCGCGATGTTTTTACTCACAAGGCAATAAGGTTAATTAATTTCCAATATTACTTACGTGCATATATGTTCTCTTTTGAGAACTTAAGTCTACCAATTTTAACTTAACCAGCAATGTATACTGAGGACTAAACTTCTCTAGACCTGAGAAGATACTCTGCCCAGCAGTCGCACAGTAATGAGTTGAGGAGGTCTTCGAAAACTTATGATGCGTGCCTAGGATGCGAAACTCGATTTCCTGATTAACAATCCGAATTTCAAACCACTTGGCAATAAATGATAGTTTTTATATTAACAAACACGTTTTGCAAACTTATGGATTGCTAAAACCAATCATACATTCCTAATATGAAACAGTGCCTGCGCATAAACCCAGCACTACCGTAATCACTATCACGGAATGGAATTATACGTATTCGAAATTGGCCTTCAAACTTCGAACAGGTAGCTATTTATTTAACAGCATTATCTACTATAATATCAGCGGCACGGATATCCACATCCGCAACTGTGAACATAAAAACTGTAATGATGCAATGGGTCATGCGAGATGTAATGAGTTTGCGTGCATCTTGAAATTTTATCAGTCGTGACCTTCGCGGCTTTTCTTAGATTCTTTACATTAACAAAGTAAGTAGGTATTATAGTATGTGATAACTCCACAAGGTTTTCATACAACTTTAATACTCAATAAATAATCAAGGAGTTTCATATTTATTTGTTCTTATAATTTATCACTTTCCTAATACATAGAGCTGTTTTCTAAGTATTATTAATCATACAAGTAAAACCCTTATCCCCAATTTTTCATTACGAAATCCTCCAACCTCTCTATAATTATCAATCAAGATTATTTGTTAATCTTTTCAACATTTTTAATTAGTTTAGAAGCCTTATAGAGTACAGTGTCAGATGCCTAGAGGTTATTTTATTATTACTATGTATGTATAATCTATTACAAATACATACAGATACCATATGCATAATAATAAGATACTAAACTCGTATTATACAGAGTATTAATTCAATTTTAATGAGATTCATCTTGTAACAATGTTGGGCGTAATTCTCCGAAGTATACACGAATGGGGCTTCATTAATCCGAAAATGTACTATTGTTGTTAAGGACGAAATTAAGAAACATTATTTTAAAATAATCATTCTATAGGTACGTGAGTTCAAAGACCCTATAGGGAAAGTGTGACTAATATGGCTAATAAGCCAATTTGAAATAGTAAACAATACGTTATCATAAGCAACATTGACTGGGATATGATCTTTATGCGGGCCCTACACCATTAATTATATTGATCAATATTGCAAATTGCGCAATGCTATTAAGCGTTTAGAGTTAGTGTTTAAGATTGGAAAAAAATTAAATGAGTTTAATTTTTCATTGAATAATATTTTTTCATTGTATCGTGTAGGGTCAGTAGGTATTACGCATTTTTTTAGTCTATGCTTAAATTGCGATCCTCGACGGTCTTGCTCAAGCAAAAACATGGACGCTTACAAGCTTACAATTTTATTGTATCAATATAATTGATCCTTTGAATGCGAGGACTACTTCAATCATTTAGTGCAATAAAGTTATTGAGGAAACTTACTGTCTAGGGTTTCCTTTAGAGTTTTGATTCGAAGAGTAGTACAATATTCAGGCGTATTTTCGAATTTTGGAAGTCATGTCACTGTGACATTTCATTACAGTTAAAGATTACACTGTGTCACCCGTTTATATTAACTTAAACATTACGTATATACACATAAGAGTTAATTTATTTTTTTAATAAACGTTAATTAAATTTTCAATAAAACAAAAGCTTCAAATACTGCAATACACCATGTTAGCTGAAACTCCAATCAGAGCGAATGACGTCACGCCTCAGTGCACGTTACCGCGTCGTTTGAACTTTTGTGGTGAATATATTATCCAATTAATTTCTGCATCATTTGATTTGTTACTTATTGTTTAATAAATGTTTTCTGGTACAAATCAATAAAATCCAAGAATCGTCAATAGTGGAATAAGCTTTTACTACGGCAAGCGCTATTTGCTTAAAAATTTTTAAATGCTAGAAGAGTTCCTTGAATAAAAATAACCACTCAAACGCTGGGGCGACTGCAGCAGCCTAAAAAAATTCCGGACTAGCGCCACGGCGACTATGGTAGCCTCCACGAGTTGTACACTTTAAACGTTTATTTTTTCTGTGTTATAAGTCAAATAGATTTATAATAGTTTTAATACACTGTATTTAAAAAAAATCAAAGGTTGGTAAAACTGCATGTCTATTACATTACAAATAAAATTTGTTAACAAACGTGTGTGCTTAGTTTAGGTTTAAGATGTAATTAATAATTTGTTTAGTATCTCCCGTATAAATGTGATTATTGAATGATTCCACAAGACTCATTCTACTATTATCTTTTCAACCTATCGTTATCAAAAACATAAAATACTGCATAAATACTTCAAAAACATAAAATACTGCATTTTTATACACTATTTTTACTTTGATTCACCTATTACAGTAGTTTGCTAGAAAATACACTTTAAATCAGCAAGGGCATGGAGCGCTCGACGCGGTTGAATACTGATCCTGCGCGTGGCGTTGGACCCTATATCGGGTCTTTGACAGGGGCGTTTGAGTGGATAAAGGATAGCTTTAATAAACTGTAGAAGAAAAAATACAGAAAAGAGTTGGAACATTCATTCTTTACATTACTGACAATGTAAGATACAGATGAATATGTCCAAAATTGCGTTTTTTCTTTGTTTCTTTTTTGTTATGGAAGTAGCAAACGAGCATGCAGTCCAATCATGATGAGTATGTGTAACAAACTCGATGTAGAACAAAGTTTCGGTCTGAAGCCACGTATCCACTCTCGAAGACTAAGATTGTCGCTTCATGTACTCGTATCACCGAGTCAGCAACCACCTCTTTCTACCGTAACTATAAAATAGGTGTGGCAATGCTACCTCTCCTGTCAATCTATTTCAGTTCTAACTTTTAGAATGTTTAATATTACTTGAGTATTTAGCAGAATATTGACATTGCTTTAACGTTATTGTTTTGACGATACCATAGGGTATTATATTTGTTTAGGAGAGCAACGAATAAATAGTACGTTCGTGACGCAAAACCCATACATTGGATTTAAAAGCGTACGCTACATCACAGGAACAAAGCCAAGTCTGCAATAAAAACGCATTTATCGCTAAGTTCGCGGTCCGCCGCTATATAAGCTCACAAATCAACACGGCCGGTACTTCGCACGATTCTTTCTAACCAATAACAGGTTTTAATCTAACCACTGACATTGTTTCAGGTTGCGAATATTATCATAAATATAATCAGCCTAACAGCCTTCGTTAAGGCGCTCCCTCAGGGGAAAAACTCGCTTATAATGTAACTATCCAAAATTCGATTTTGAGCATTACGCTACAATACTCTTACGCTATAACATTAGCCTGCAATAAAAGATGGAATATTTTAGATAAAATCAAGTAATAGTATAAAGAGGGCTTTTTCATTTCTATATTAGAATATGTCTGCGTACAGGTTGCGCAACGCTCGGTTCTCCTCACACTTTACATCAGTGATGTAACATTACAAATAAATGCTGGCAAAGGAGGGCCTTTAAATGTTTATCTCTCATCCGAAACTAATCGTTATCGAGAACTAAACTCCGGAATATCATAGGCCAATTCACTGTATTGCCGCAGGCATATCTTCCCTATTTTGTGATTGGCGGGTGTGTCTGCACCTAGTACGGACACGGTTTATTTATGTATAAGCTACCGTTAGATTGCGACTGGCTTGGCCTTTGAACTAAATCCGTGTGTAAACTTTAGCGCTTCCACTTTGCAAGGTATGAAAGCTTAAATGACACAATTTTTACTACGTTGAAAAAACGAAATTTATATTATAAAATAAACTATATCATGTATCCGTATTTAATTATACTGGAACATTTTGTCCGACACATCAACATACGCTAAAATACCCTACGAAGGGTTAGGTACGAGAACGAAAGCGGTATGTTTTGTGTTGTTAATTTAAAAAGGGGGTCGAAAGTGGTAAGGTTACAATAATTAACCATTTAGCATCGAAAACAAAGTGTTGCGCAAATAGTGTAGTATTTTCTTCGTGTTTGATGCAATGTCCGAACAGAGCAAACTTCCTATATTTTCTCAACTACGATGAAACAAATGACGTGTGTTTACATAACAGAGCCTACTGACCCGGTCGTTAAAAGTCTGTTGCTAAATTACCATTCATCTAAACGACCTAACTGCGATCATACCGATGCATTTTATGACTTTAACTTCGAGTGACGGGAGTTTATTTAAAGATTGAAACGGTAGCGACATCTACTTTATTTTGCTGTGTGGTATCACGCAATTGAGTGAAGCCATAAAATTAAGCTGGACGATACGAGAACGAAACCGGTAAGGCCAAAAAATTAATTATGTCTCAGAAAACTCCTTTAAGTATCAATATAATATTGGAGCTTAAAGTGAAGTATCTTGTCGACTGAGCTTTGCTGAGAATGTACATCATATTTCTTCTTGTATAATATAATTATTAAAAATAGTGGCAGTTAAAATCATACTCGGTATTGTGTAAAAGATTATACGAATTAACAAAATAATTTTAATTGCTTTGTAATAACATCCATTCAGAAGGTACGCTTGGAAAGTAGAATCTTAGCTTGATACAAAATTTTATTCATATGCTATTCAATATGCAAATTCCCACTAATCTGCTATTGCAATCAGTGACAGTGCCATCTGCAATGAGTAATAATCGGACGTAATGACATTATAATGGAACATACTGCTATGTAGGTACCCACTTGAGCAACATCGACAGCGTATTGAAAATAAATTATTTCGTGTATATGAGTTTTATTTTACACCAATAGAAAATTTCATGTACCTATATTTTTGGATCATCCAAAATTATGACATAACCAACGTGTATGTATACCAATCAGCTTGAAAACTTTTTTGCGTTTGTAATCGAGTAACACATACAGGGAGTAAAACCCTAATCGGTTTTCGCGTGTGTATTATCGTGTCAGTTGCATAAAAGCAACGTTAGAAGTGACCTGCCATGCCAATTTGTTTATTTTTATTTTCTTAGTAATTATATTATTGATTTTATTTAACTCTGTAAGTGTTTTCAGTGTTATTATTTTGTTGGCTATTAATTTGTATTTGATATTAAAATTGTTAGTTTATAAATTTGTTAAGGCACATAGGCTTTAGATACTATTCTCAGAACAAATTAATATTATCTATATATTAATACGTGAAGCGAAAATTTGCGGTACCATTTTTCTAATATTCCGGGCACAGAGGAGTATGAG
>DWNY01000322.1:0-17507 GCA_018250635.1 Telegonus apastus | reverse complement strand
CTTGGCCGGCATTGTGGTTGAATGAAGCATAGCGCGACCACTGCTGCGATTAAATTAAAAGGAGTGGAAAACCAACTTTTAATTAATGTTTAAAGTTTCGCTATTAAGTTTTTTATCCATAATAATTAACTATATGAGATATGAAAATCAATGAAAACGTGAATAAATTCCTTTATTTATAAAAAGTATTAAAGTATGAGTAAGTTTAATATAATAGTACGAGGGGTTTAATTGCTTGATATTTATAACCTCAATGCAATGCAGCACTTAAAATGGATGATAGAATTTTGAGTTTGACATGTTTTGTGGTAATAATGCTATTAAACTGATGCAGTTAACGTATTTAATCGTACTGTGTGTATTTCAGTTTTCAGCGCTCGAGATATTGCGGTTACAGTAAGCACAGAAGCGGTCGCAATTAAATTAAATGTACTGCAAAAATCTGTTTCAATTTATTGTTTCATTATAACGCATCGGATTGCATTTCAGTGCATAACGATAGCGTTATTTGTATTAAGTTGAAGTAAACACACCGGATTCAGCTTAAATATGCATTTGTAAGCGGCTACACACATACAGAATATTTTTATTATTAAACGATAATCTGTTATCTGTATCTGTATATATAATAAGAATGTAACTCGCGCTCGCTCTATGTGTTTTTAAAACAACTTGCCACCAAAACAACGGGATTGAATTTATGGAAATGCAGATATATTCATAGTACGGATCTTAACTTAACATATAGGCTTTAGTTTATCAAAATCGATCTACTCTATCAAAAGTTAATACAATTTAATATCAATTTGATATAGAAGTGACTTTTCTTTCGTCGAATTACGTACGTAAGTGAACATAATAGTTCTACTGTAGTAGACTAGATGGCGTTAATGTAGGTACAAACGTCACTGATACACGATAAAGCTTCTAATAACAAAGGCAGAACAACGTTCGCCTAGTCATCTTAGCTCAAAACAAATATTTCACCTGAACTTTCGACTACTCTCACTTTACGATTCTTTTGATTTCTTACACTTACCAACAGCTGCCTACAGCTACCTAATATCCTCTTTACCTACCTCTACCCTCTAATCGAACAATTCAAGATAAATCGGGTTCAACTTAGAAGACGTACGAAGCGGCCATGGGCTACAATGACCATTTAACATTAGAATAGAAGTTATTTTAAAATGTAGTGGTCATGTTTTATTATAGCTTAAAAGTAGTGTTTCATATTCTCTACAACTTTACATCTTTTACCTCCAACATCGATGTCTGAATGAAAATACTTTCATTTTATTAAAATTTCGAGTAGAGGAACGTACTAAAATCGCTACAGAAGAAAAATAAAAGTCGGCACTAAAATAAGAATTTTCGAAGCGAGCTGCTCCGTAGATTTCAGATAATATAAATAAGTAGAAAATTCCTGCTACGTCCGGGAAGGGTATTATTGGATATCGGTTCTATCGCGATGCGGGTATATCATCTCAGTTTAGTTATAACCTGCATTCTTTGACATATATTTTAAAATATCTAACAAGGAACACAATAAACTTTGTTATCGCTCTGTTTTACGCAACGGTATATGTTCAAGCTTGGTTCTAACGTTCACATTAAGCTCGGTATATTTAGAAGTAAATAAGGCTGTATTATGATGATATGATGAACCAAAAGGCAGATAACGCTTCGTGTAACATCGGCTTGAAGAACTTGTACTCGTAGCAGAGTGAATTTTGAGTTTTATTTAATATAGATGTGATATTTGCACCATATAAAAAAACACGATGACATTTTAATTCCATTATTTACGGCAGAATTAGCACAGAGTTATTAAACATAGAGTAAGAGAGCTACTCTAAAATGTATCCATTGAAAAAAATAGAAAGTATATGAGGCTACCCTCATCTCCCCTCTTTTCTTATTTTTCTTATATGAACACTCGCACTCACAGTCCTGCCTGGCTCTACTACTCTATGTATAATAACTCTACGAGAATTAGTTTTCATGTTAGTTTTTCATAAACTCTCAGGTAACACTACCACTTATAACCCCATTTCAGATATGGGTACCAATTCTAAATTCCAATAATTAGTGACCACTTAAATATTGTAATGCAAGTCACTTTTTAAATATTGGGAGACTTTTGAACAATGATATTTGAAAAGCTTACCCAATCATGGTTGCAAAAGAAAATATTTACTCATTTAATGGAATAACTAAATTATTTAAACATTATTGTGTTATACGGCATTATCCTTACTTTTTCCTATCATTGCATTAATAATTTAAAAATCCTCATTATCTACCATCTGTTTGCATCGTGAATAGTTGTCAGAATGCAAATTCTGTGCTAAATCTCTTTGTTCGGGCGTAGTTTCAGAACATTCATTATATAAACCTCGGACCTTTGTTACCGACAATGGATATCAAGCACTTTAAAGTCATCCCTGGCAAAACTGGAGCAGTTCAGCAAAAACAGTAGCAAAATCGAACGTACTGCATATGTGTAGACATGTAGGTACATAGACGATAACGTACGCTAATGATCAATTTATTTCAATAACCCACGGAGAGGGGCACAGATGAAGTTAAAATACGAGCACAGACGTGACGGTTCCATTTTTTACTTATATTTTTGTCAGGTTTGTATGTTATCTCAGTCTGAGGCGCCGACGAGTCTATGACTTTAGATTTGACTCATATTCTGTGCTACAACTGATGAGGTGACGGGGAGTTACCACATAACATTAACATGGATTTATTTTGTGTACCTCCTAATGACTAGCCTATCTACTAGAAAATACTAATTACTTTCATAAATTACTTTCTTATATTAGAATTTATACACTAATTTTGCTACCTTTGCGTCAATTTATCTAGCAACATCGACATGTATCATCATTGTAGAATCTTATTATGAATAATAGTGTATTCAATAGCACCCGATAACACAGGCAGTTACTTAAACATCGCTATGCATCGACAATTATATAAATACAGTTCTGGCAAATCAACTATTCTTTGCGCAAACATATTGCACGCATGTGCACGCGAAGTTCGATAGAACATTTTTATCGGTTTTTTGCGGCTAATACTGAGTCTTCTTCAACATCTGTTGACCACAAGCATCGATCGCTCTTCATATTATTTTTGCAGAGCAGCGAGGTATAAAACAAAACCCTGGGAGAACAGCTCTGTAGTTTAGTGTCGTTCGCATCTATATTAAGATCAGCTTCTATTGGCCTCGCATCACGATGCGCGCGCTCACACCCACCGGCCGCCGAATAAAAACCAAACGTAGTACATATTATATTTTTCTTCAACGAATTCGAAATCCGAAATCCCGTAGCGGGCACTCGCAACAAATCCCGTGATCCTCGCATAGAATGGTAAGTAAATTTTTGGTCGTGGACAACTGTCACTGGACAGAAATAGATCAGATTTGATCTTGAAACGTTTTCTGTTGCCCTCAGTGAATAATCGTAAATTCGCGTAACAGTATATCGTAACTGTGTCCTAATCGGCTATTTGTTTCCAGTTTGTGAAGTGAATACGAAGTGTTAAGTTCATATCGAGGACAAATCGAGCAGGATGAAGTTTACTATTGATGTATTGGGGATATTTCTGAAAGTAGTCGTTAGGGTAAGTGTTTCGAAGGCGGACTACTAACTTGCAAGTTTGTTGAGTGATACGCGAGATCGTTCGTAGTGCGGTACTAATATTGTTGCCAAGAAAGTTAGGTCGCTCATCGTAATCTTTGATAATAATAATCATTCATGAATTCATAATTTCGCGTCAGCTGAAGGTAGTAGCACGTTGGTCCAAAACTCTGTAACCAGCTGTTTTCCTGTTTACGCAATCAAGCCCTTTTGTTGTTCTGTAACTGGATGTTTGTCTATATTAAGTATATCAAAGCAGAATTAGGCTCAGGTATTCTCCCCACATTTCTGTGTTTTTTATTTAAATAAATTGATACTTAATTGGTATTGTATGAAAGCGTTAATGTAATTATAATTTTACATATAATCCCTGATATTATAGTGTCGTCATCTTCCTCTTACTCTTTTGTAAAATATTCAAGTTGTATTAATTTTTAATAAAAATGTTACAATCATACAAACTTTATTCTTTAGCGGATAAGTATTGTAGCGCCGTTTTTTGTTATTTTCACTATATAGAGAGCTGAAAACAATTGAAATTGATATAGGTAAATGCATTGAAAATTTTATGTTCATGTCACAGAAATTTTAAACATAAAAGGTAATTTATATAGGTTATACAGGATTTTTAACTTATATTTTATAGACTCCTCGAGTCTTCGACACATTATTTTGTCAACTGCCAAATTTAACAGTGATTGTTAGACGGTTCAGGTAGAATATTAATATTATTACAAGGCCGACCTTCGTAGAATTAAATATTTTTGTATTCAAACCACGTGCGGATGCGATACTTGTTGAATAAAAATAAAAAGAAAACGGAAATATTCATGCAATAAAATATATTTTTAAATTTTAGAAGATAATAAATTAACCTAATTAAGAGCTGATAGATAGACGGACCTAATTATTCGATTATTCTTAATTCTGTATGTTTAATAAGACTATGTACCTACTTCATTCTATTGATGTTGTTAACTGTTTTGTCTAATTATTAGTCTATGATTTTACTTAAGTAATGTCGGCTGCCAACTAGAATTTATCATTATTCTGAATGGTGTACTCTAGCGCAATGACGATACTTTTTTCAGGCTACCTCAGTTTGCTGTCCGCAAACTACAAAAAAAAATAGCAACTATTAGTATGAAAATATTAAATGAAAAGTAGCATTTTAATTATATGTTGAATAGTTTAATTTACTTTTAAGGTGATAAATTACGTGTCAAGTAAATTTGGTTGATATTAAAACATCACGTTTTTATATAGTGGATAATTATTTCAGAGTCATTACGATAATGTGGTTTAAAACAATCAGTACTCGTAGGTACTTCTTATGTATGCCGGACAACTCTAATGCGTTGTGGCAATTTGGAAACTAAACAAACAGCGATTGTCCATCTTGTGAATTATCCACGGATTTAATTCTTTAAATGCCTTCCGAAAGTATTCAAGTGTCCAACATTTTTTCGTCACAGGTTAATTTAGTTGTGTTAATTACAAAGTGGACTAAGTATTGTTATTTATTTCTTGTAATTCTGGCTTAATGCCACGTACCTTTGCGTCAGCAGATAGTATGGTATTAAAAAATAGAGTCGCCTAATCGGTGTTTTGTTAAACTAGAAACGTTTGTTAGACTTTTAAAATTAAAGAAAATTATTAGGAGGATACTAAAATCCGATTTTGTCAGCTCATTTGAAAATAATGATTTATTTTTCGACTAAATATAAATACGGACGGAATGCGCGGTAATCCAAAATTTTAACCGATGTGATGTTAAACAAATGTTGGCTTTATTCTGACATAAGAACATGTAACTTATAAACATTTATTTGTAATTAATTTTAATAGAATACTTCGCTGTACTTTTATCACCAAGGGCATATAACTCTATAGATTCATCTATCAATAAAAAGCAGATGGATAGTTGTTAGGACCTACCTTTATAGTTGTTGATACAATATGTGACTAAAATCAAAACATTGTTACATTGTTGGCCAATGTACAACTACTACCTACTTAGTAACTGACTTTATTTAGCATTATGTACTGAGTAGTATAAACTTACTTATGTATTGGGTTTGGACGACAATGTTACAGAACAAAACAAAGTTACACAACTGCGACCGCGAGGCAACTCGGGCGATTTGTGAATGTGAAATTGGAACTACTCGGAACTTACTCTGTATTACTGAATACTGATACTATGTTGCTAACTGACTGTATTGGAAAATGTTCATTACTTATTTATTTAATGGTAATCGGAACGAACGAGGGCACTTTAAGGCACTAACAATACCTATTGTTATTATAAAATAAAATATTGTCAAGAATAAAATTGCAATGTGCGCAACGATATACCATTTATTCTCATATACTCCTCCATCAGTCCGAATAAGAAGACCCATAGTGATGTTCGCTTCCGTTCGGTTTTGCCCTAATTGTGGATACATACTTACTCAGCAGAAGAACATTAAAATAATAGTTTAAAAAACCAAGAAACACGTTTTTCTGAAATAACGAATTAAAAGCATGAAAAAAATATTGTTAAAAAAGCGTGCGGTTGACAGACACACAGATGAGTAGAAGGATATTGATATCTCAAAAACCACCCCACGCTTGTTTTATAAAAAATTATGTCATACTTTTTAGTTAGTTTGTTCAAAAACGCGTGTTTTTTAGTTTTTTAAACTACTTATTTTTTTAGTTTTTTCCATATTATTGCATTATTATGTCTCATCGATCGTTGATAAGTATGCAAAGTTTCAAAATAATCCGACGTTTCAAAGTCGGTTTAAATCACGTTCAAAGTTTCCGTTACATACATATGTACATACCGACGCTAAAAAAGCGTAGTAATAAAAAGGGTTGTAGACAATCCAAAAGCAATAATTTTACTAAGTGGTAACTGCTTTCCATAGACGATATATGAGTCCAAATGTGATTGTTGTACTGTGTATAGAAGTTTACCTAAGATTATCGTTTATAGAGGTGTTCTTTTCATTGGGCTATGTTGGTATGCCTTATGTAAGGAAGTCGCCCTGGTAAGCCCTACACCATTCCATGTGTATGATTTGTTTAAAGATGTATTTAAAATAAGACGATTAATAATCTAGCCAAGGATGACCGATTGTATATACCTATAAATAAAACTACCTGATTTAGTAGACCTGGTTGTAAATCCACAGGCTGTAGTTAGCATGCATGAGATGTTCTATTTTAATCCTCAGAGGCAGGAACTAATAACGAAATTGTGATCGACTTTCCGTAAAACATGTACGCGACGTTGATTACAAAAATCAATAGACTATACCGGAACCATTTTATGTCCCACTGCCAAGCACGGATGTCGAGCGTACTCTATTTCGCCGCTCAAATCTCAACAAAGGGGATACGTATTAGTGGTCAACTCGCGTCGAATATTATCAAACCACCCATAAGGCTTCCGACTAAGTTTAACAACTACCATCCAATGATCACAACTGTGGCTAACAACTTAAAGCGCTTTCTGGAGAAAGAAAGCGCGCACGATATTTTGCCACTAATGCTCATCCATCAACAGCGCCTAAAGTTGTTTTTGTAAATAAGTAGAGATATTAGTTGACAACGCGGCTATGCGCGATTCATCCACCCATCCACCGATAACAACCCGCATACCCTAATATACTCAGGCCTGCGATATCTATAACATACAACATCTAGAATTAATCAGCATCCAGTGTTTGCTTTCCCGTGTTATTCTTGCCAGTTTGTGTTAGTTGGATTGGTAATGAGTGTAACACGAGTTAGCTAACGACTGTTTATCGCAGTTCGTTCTCATTACCGATCTTTGCAGACGCTCCAACGAATACGCTTAGATACGGCAAATAGAATCTCTCCGTGTTTAAGATTAGTTCGCTGTTAATTGCTAAGTCTTTATGTTCAGCGATTATTCTAATTGACTTAAAGCTTAGTATACCTTCTTTTTTCTTAATTTTATGTTCGTTTTTAGAGACTGTATTTGACTTTAATTGGATTTTGTTACGTTCTAATTCAAGTCGTTAGTCGAAGTTCTTAATGAAATTCTCATTTTCTCTCATGCTCAGACTCATTTACAAAATAAATTTATTTTTTTATTTAAATACCTACGTGAAAATTACGATATCGTTTTACCCGACTGTTTATAATTATTTTAATTTATATATTAATATCGGATGCTTGCTACATAATATCTTAGGGATTTATAATAAATAATTCGTCGTTGTTCAGATTAAGAGGGGCTTAGGCAATAGTCCACTGCGCTGTCTAATCGCGGATAAATTTCCAAAAAGCGCATACCGCTGATGAATCTGAAACATATAGTAACGTATTTTGACCTCCTTATCACGAATGTGATAACGAAAATTGGGGCAAAAACCATTTTCCATACTAAACTAATATTTTTAGAACCCTTACATGCGTACCCCTGAGGTGAAAAAACCCCTTAGTGCGAATTGGTAGACACTAAGAATAGGAAAATAAATATGTCGTTTACATTTCTACCGACGTATTGGCTCTAACTATAAATTAAAAAGAGTTCCAGTGTCATCGGAAGCCACCTCTGCATTTGATCTGCTATTCTACAGTGACGAAATCGTCACAGAAAAAGATAAACATACGAGGGTAAAAACGATGCGTTTTTAACTTTATTTTAATAATTTGATAAATAGTACCTACAAGTCTTCAATTCAAAATGCCAACCAAAAATATCTTACGAGAAGTAAAGTTATCTTACGTATTACAAATATACAGAATAATAACAAATTTGACCAACATTTGAAAAGGCCTTAAATGCCTACAATGAAATCACACTACTGAATATTATTCTCTCTTTTATACTCGTGCTATTCTTATTATAATATTAATCGTTGCCATCTTCATCTGTCTTCATCGGTCCATGTGAATCCAAGAAAATATCAGAGAAACCAATCCGTTATTACTCGCATTTCATTACCTCAAAGTAGACGCGAGAAAAAATCAAACTAACTATTATAACAAAAACAGAGAAATATTACACAACTTGAAGATAAAAATGAATGAACATTTCTAGAGTTTAATTAATTACATAAATCACAACAATATTTGAAATCGGCGGTTATTTACGAATTTATCCCCGTATGTCATGTAGTCAACGTTCGTTGAGCGTATAAACATTTTGCTACGACCGAAACGAAATTTGACAAGTTGCGAGGTGACTAGGCTCCGGAAGATAACTCCACCGAATAAATTGGTAACTCAGTTACGAACACCATCCAGCTAGAAAATATAGCTTTAGTTTAAGTGCTACTCTATATATTTTGTTCATGTTACATAATTAAATATTTTGGGATAGTCAAGTAAAGACTGGACTATTATAACGGCATTCTTTATGCTCTAAATATCCATCTTTACAGCTTATTGACAACTTGTGTAGACAAGTGGTCATCATATCGGCGTGTTATTTCAGGGTCTGTGTTTGTCTTTGTGGGTGTGTGTCTTTGTGGGTGTCCATGGAAAGCATTTTTAACCATTAATATCATTATTATTATACATCATGACGACCCTCGTGGCGGAGCGGTCACCGTACCGGTCTGACGCGTAATGGGTTCCGGGTTCGATCCCCGGCCAGACAGATATCTGAATGAGAGTTTAGATTTCTGTTCTGGGTCTGGATGTTTATGTATTCGTCTTTGTGTGTTTCCATGGCACCCACGACGCAGGAGAAAATTCTAGTGTGGGGCTATGAGTGTAGAAAGCGTTATTTATATTTATTTATTTACTATCGTTTTCTTGCGGCTCCGCCCGATCGAGTTACATTTACCACAGTAAAAAGATGTATCTTTTGTATTATAAACCACCCGTGTGCCAAGTTTTATTCAAATCAGGTCATTAAAGTTATGTGAATACAATTTCACGTTAATTCTACTGGTCGGTAGAACAAACATCCAAATTTTTGTGTGGTAAGGTAGAACTATCTGGAGGGTTTCAGCTTAGTCATCAGTGTTCAGGGGTAGCAACAAATCTGTGGTCGATCTGAGAGAGGATCCTCATCTTATCCTTGCCCTATCTTGATCCTAATCTTAGGTGTTCTTCGGCGTTAGTAGCACTTACCATTCGGTGGACTGCATGCTTATTTGCTACTTCTATAATATAAAATAACATATTAATAAGAAGTAAGATTTGTGTGTGGAAGTATGTATGCAATGGTCGTATGAATGTGTGTGTCTTATATCTATACATTACTATCGTCATCATGTTGGTGATGAAATTTATATGGACGTATTTATTCAGGCTTAAATTTGAATCCTTATTTATTTCGATGTTTGCACTACGAATCCAAATTGAAATGATTTCTGAAAACTATATTTCATTTTCAATTTATGAAGGAGAAATCAATTTAGCAATATAAAAATTTAAAGGGATTTTTATATAATCCATCGAAATGAAAAGTTCGTTCTGATTTTTATTAACAGCTTTGCGCACTTCCATTAAGTTTTTATATCTCTGTTTGCGTGCATTCGTTGTATAAACATATTCGCTATTAATGTATTTTTAGATGCTTCTGTTTATCAATGTTTACGTAATTTTAGTTTGGTTTTATTTTCCTGACACATAGATACGGTTGATTCTAATTTGTAATTACCCAAAGTTAAACAATAAAGAACAAATTCCAACTCAACTCATAATCCGGATCATAATACTGAATCCATATTATAATAATATGTAAACTGAAATAGTGTGATGCAAATAGAAAAAAACAGTTCCTGTATCAGGAAAATATTTAAAAGCTTTAAAGATATTTGACTTAATATAGTATACTCATACGAATGTCGTGCATATATAACATTACATTTTGCCTATTAAGCCAAAACATAATGGTTTTATTAAAATTGTTTAACAAAAAAAATATTAAAATATAAGATTACAGTCTTATATTTAAATATTTTTGTAGACAAAACAATGATAATAATTGAGATTGTATAAAAACATAACATAATGTAATTTAATTTACATTGAGGCGTCTAAAATTTAAACAATCCATAAGGCTGCAATTTTGTTGGTACATTACCTTCAAAATTTGTTTAGTTATAAAAATACCAGAAATTTCACGTTCCATAAGTTTCAATATCAACCGCATCACTTTACTTCGAGGGACACTTAAAAAGTAATAAATCCGGAGCGCATTTATTGCAACTCTATTCAAGTATTCTGGGTCAAATATACGGGCTTGTTTGCCACATATAGGGTCACTACATAATATTTCAAAGTGAGACTCATGCCGGGGGACATCTAGTTAGTTTGCAATACAACAGGGGTTGAAAATGCCTTTCCGTTGTCGAAGGACGCATATTACCGGTTTTGACGGGAATACGAATTTTGCAAAAGGCATAACTGGAAAATTCTGCTGCATATCTGTCAACGAAATTTGGTATTCTGTTGAAAATTCGACGTTTTGCACTGTAATGAAATTTGTTATAAGCCCATGGTTGTGTAAATTTTGTGACCTACCTACACCCTTAGAAAAAAGCGCGATCCACACGTCGATTTAAAATTATATTTGGATTAGATTAAAAAAATGATACGTAAGTAAGTACAGGAGTATTTTAATGTATACATATGTAATTTTTTAAAGGTGGTAGAACTCTTTTTGGTTTGACGCTGTCTAGTAACAGCAGTGTTAAGCACTGCTATGCTCTGGTTTGAAGGGTTTGGTAAAGGGAACATGCTTGCTCGAGGCGTTCCAACTTAGTCCTAAGACGTAGCAATGCATCTATGGCCGACCTCAAATAGACTAAACCTTATCTGGAGTTGATCACAGATATTCCATGACGGCAGTGGCTACATACCATCATATAGGCTGTGCACTCCTTTGAATATTCATTATTGTAAAAGAAATATATACACACATATGCGAATTTCTCAAGAAAAAAATCAGTCCATGTTGTCTAGAGCTCAGTGGACCACATACGGACCGGCTTTAACCGTGTTGTAATTTCGCTTCAAAGCAATATTCCGGAACATGGCCAGAAGTGACCTAAATAAACACGAGATCGTGTTCAAATAACTAGCTGATGAACAAGGTTTGTTTATACGTTGTAAAATTTATATAATTATGTTTTAAAATTTGAGGTTTTCAATGTTTTTATATGGAAATTGAAATAGGCAAAGTAAATATTTTGTTAGTCTATTATGTTTCAGAATAACAAAGCACTTAAACTTAGAACTCAGAAAGACTCCAGTACTATCTGGGGTTGATAACAGATGTCCATAGCCAGCAGTGGCCACTTACCATTCGGTGGAGTGGATGTTCGTTTACTACTTGTATGCTATTGAATGTAGTTCACTTGTTGGTAAGTAGTCAGTGCCGTCCATGTAAATCTGTAATCAACACCAAACAAGACCAGAGTCCTAATGAAAGTAGACCACAGATGCTTTAGTACCCCTAAGGACTAAGTTTGAACGCCTCGGATACGTACGTCTCCCTTACCACAACCTTCAGATTAGAACACACCAGCGCTGAACCCGGCTATTATTAGGCAAAAATTGGTGTGATGGTGGTGACGCCGGAATCGAACAACAAAGGGTTTTACCGCCTTTAATAATCGTATATGTGGAACTTACTTACTGTTAACAAAATTCGTGGAGAGTATATGTTAAAATATCACTATTAACCTATATTCGCAATCCACACTGGAACAGTTATCTAGATAATGGTATAAGCTGCATCTAGTTACGAGTATCATCTTTACCCAAAGGAAAAACTACAATGCAGTCAAAGCTCGTTGCTATTGCTTATAATCTTATTTTATCACAACTAAGTTACTTGTATGGAGTTGTTCCAGTCTCTGGTGCTTTCAGCAGGAAATTTGTTTTAAAACGTATGTGTAACAATGATAATAAAAGAAACACGAAATACTTAAACATACATATTTAATATCTTGTTTGTTGATTGTAGAGTTATCTTCTTATTTTTTTTTATTTTTTTATTAGAAGTGTAGTAGACGACAAGAGTGATGAATCTAATTACAGGTAGGCATAGACTTCGTAGGCTTCTTGTCTAAAATGAATCATTTGCTTTTTCTACATAATGTATTAATGCAGCATATAACATTCTTACATAGTCTTAAAGTGAACGCTTGTATACTTTGTTTACATTAAAAGCTTCTTACTCTGTTAATTTATGAGTCCTCTGTTCTTAACTGGAACTACTTAGAACAGATCAGTATAAGCCGTTTGCCTTAAACTCCGCCCAGTGCTTAAGTGTACAATAGAGCCTCCATTTAGAGCTAAGACTATATTCTTGGCAGACATAGTTTAGTGGTCTGCCAAATACTTTCTGATTATAATAATACGTTATTATATTCTTTTACATTAGAACTATGCTGGTTAATATAAGTAAGATACGATAGTATTTAATGTTGCAATATGGAAGTGATGAATAATTGGCGCTTATTTCATATATAGGCTATATAATCTTATATTGTACCAAAAGAGATTTCATAGATTTAATATGCCAAATACGCAGTAAAATTTGTAAAGATGAACAACTTTCTTTATTTTCTATTTATTAATGTTACTCTAGTAGAAATATTTTTCTTTGATTATTATGATCATTTAATAATGGCTGGCCTTATTATTCTTTGTTTTTCTTATGCGTCTCATGCATACTGTTCACGAAGATTGTAAAATAATTTATGATATAGCAATTTATACTGTGTTTGTATTTTTTTGATGTCACCTTAATCTGAAGTTCAAAGATTTCATATGTTTGGTACATCAAATTACACAAATCGAAAGAACGTTATTTTCTCACACAAAGTAACGCAAGATGAATTTTCGGTTAGTTTTTGTCAATAGTTTTTCTCCGTCACTGCAGTTTTGCCATAACCGATATTCAGGCAACTAGGTCGAAATATCGGCAAATAAAAGACAACGAATACGAACGACACAATAAAATTTATCAGCGATTACCTTATTTTAAATGGATTGCATACACTCTACACCTATTTCTGCCTTATAACTGCAGTATTTAACGCTGCTGTACTGATTGCATGGTGTTTTAAAGGATACATATTTATCTCAGGCATTCGAACATACTCCACCAGATTACTGAAGGGCAGTAGTGGCCATTGGTCATTGGGAGTGCATGCTTGTTTCCATACATCCGCCTTTTGCTGTCCATAGCTAAACATAGTCCTCTAATGGTTTTTACTGATAGTCATCGCGTCTGGCATTTGTGTTGAAGACACGGAACATTACTTTGGTGACCGCAGTATGTTTGCTATTTCTATAGTACAAAATAAAATGATACGATTGTTTTAAAATGAGTTGTGTCCTCATTTCAAAGTTCTAAAGGTAACGATACAATCAAATAAATTTTCGATGACTCTACGCTTCGATGGCTACGATACTACAAACGTAGACAGGAAAGTCAGTTTCGTAGCGAGCACAATATGTCCTACATACGTACTGCAATTTTTTAACTTTCTTCAACACTTTTTTAGTATTTTTTAGAACCTAATATTATATTTATTAAGTTGACAATTTATTTATGATGGATCTAAAATATTTATAAACAATCCACTTTATTTATGAAGAGCCCAATAATTTAGAAAACTTTTATAATGAGTTTTCTATTCAATTGTAAGATCAGGAATCTAAACGAAATTCTCATTCAATTACGAATAAAATTACCTCAATTTGTGACTTTTGATGTATTTAAAATTAAAGGGACTTGCCCTTTTAAGTTAAGGTCGCTGTTATCTGAAACTGCTTATTCATTTACACTCATTATGATTGGCTGTATACAGCAAAAGTTATTTATCAAGGTCTTCAAACGTCGGCTTAAGCTGATGAAAAGTCAAAAATTTTCAAAATTATGGTTGTTCAATTTTTTTACTAGCGATAACTGAACAACTGGGAAACATAAGTGTTATAGCTCGTATATAAAAATGCGAATAGGCAATTCTTCAAGCCTTTATAATAAATGGAAGAAACTGATTTCTGGTAACAACTACATATTTATGTACATCGACAATGAGACAGGTTTCTTACTCTTGCTAACCGCACGGTTTTGGTTTTCAAAACACAACCCTATGAGCTGGTATATACTATATTATTAGTAATTCAAAGTTCCTATATTATGCATATATTAAAGTAAAATATTTTAATATATGCGTAAGTTGAATTACCTTCAGGTAATAGTACTAGTACCTTCCAAATCAGTCCAGTTGTTTCCAACACTTTCCTTTACAATAAAATACGTTATCACATATGATCATTTACATAAAATCACAAATACAACATTGATATTTCTTTGTATAGAAAATGTGCTTGACAGTATAATAAGCACTTGATGTTCACATATAATTATGTTTGTGTTTTGCTTGAAATAGCACTCTTCTTTGTAAAGCGGAGCAGTTTGATGCACAGTAACGAAGGTCGATAGACGTAAAATTGGAGATGTTTTTTCAGGTTTAATTAGTATCGCAGCTACATACATTTGTCTTTGTACGTGAGGGGCATATTCAATACTGTTTGCTTGTAATTACAAGCCTTTTGTGCGCACACGTATATAATAGGAGTCATTACCGACAACGAAGCCGCAGGTTATTCAGAGAAATATACAGCGCCGTTTCATATCGATTTTTAAGCTTCAAAGGACGTATGTATATTGATCAAGACTGCCCTCTTTAGAATGATTAAAATTTTAATGAACATTTACCATGAATATTGTGTAACGAAATGCTTGTTGAATGTGTATTAACGTTGCAGTTTTTACAAAAGAGACAAAGTGAAAAGCACTTCGGATAGCTATATCGATTCATATCTATTTCTAACTAATTAAAACTAACAGTTTAGGGAAACTATAACATGCACTCCACCTGATGATAAGTGATACACTAACAAACTCTAAATATAACTAGGGTTTTACTTGAAACCGGCATCAGCTGGGTTGCCACTACAGAGGGCTCAGATGGTCGCCTTATAACATAATTACTTTACCTTCGGAATAGGTTCTACCTTACTACTATAAGGTACTACCCTACTGGTTCTATCACTTTTATCTATAGACGCATTTATCAGTTATATACCATGTATATATGTATACCATATACATGCCACATATAACTTTTTCTGTAACTTTAAGTTTAATAGACTATGAGCAGATATGAACTAGACTAAGTTAATATTATGTTCCTGTTAATTTCGTGTTTCTGAAACTTCAAATTTCCACCTGGAGTAAGAAAGTTCTAGATGTACGTACTCATCGTATGTTAATCTTAAGTTTACTTGGCAAATAACAGGAACATCTTGTGCTTTGAAATCCGCGCCAGAATTATCTTTGTGCAATCCCTGTATATAGTTCACGACTCGAATGTTCGTACGGATGGTAAGTTGTTATAGTGATATATACATCGGTAATAAGCCTAATATCCGTTTATAAATCAATCTATGCTTAATAACGCAGCATTAAGGGCTATCGTATATAGTCTGAAGGGGCACATACTTATCCGAGGCATTCCAAATTAGTCCTTAGTGAACCATTTGCGGCCAACCTCTGTCAAGACTCTGATCTTATCTGGGGTTGTTTATATTTGTCCATGGGCAGCAGTGGCCACATTAGGTGGACTGTATGCTTGTTTGTTATTTCAAAGTTTCTGGAATGTCGTAATCTTACAAGAATTATTATTTTGTTTATTGGATTTTGTTTGTAAAGCCGCTTACTCTACTATGGTTCGAACTTCAGTATTTTATGTCCATCACTACAAAGGGAAAACTTTTCGTAATATTCGACTTGTAGACTAGTTATTTGGTGGCATATTCTGGGACGTTTGCTGTCTGCTTGATCACTATCTCCCAGACAAGATCACTGTGTCAAACGGATACTTAACTTATATTGATCTAAATAAAGGAATGTTCGAAGTTTCTAAAAATCCTAGTAGTTGCTTTGTTACGCCTGAAGACTACGCTTCGGAGATAGGCTATATAGCCTCTAGAATAGAATTTACAAATATAGAATTGAAAATTATTGTTTCAAGCATAAACGAGAGATACATCCAAACTAAATTATAGCGTTGCGATTTTCGCGACATTTGCTGATAGGTGCTGGGTAAGAATGTAAAAAGGGATAAAACGTTGGCAGTGGCCACCGCACCGACGTCGAACCGGTATACTATATACCTATTTACTATTTACATATTATAAAAAGGCAGAAATAGGCTCGACTTTGAAGCCCCATCCTCTTGAGTCAAACCACGAAGAGTTCTACCACTTTCAAAATGTTTTCTTCATATGTATGATTTTTTTGTAATTACAATAAATCACATCTACATTTACTCTACATTACATTACATAAGCTTATATTTAAATATAGACTACAATTACATTTGACGATTTGTGTGCACTATCATTTCCATAGTAACAAAGACAAAATGTCTGCGGCAATGTTATTGCGATATTATTTGTTCGTATACCTACATTTCAAACCATTAGGTCCCATACTCTTCCAACAGATTCGTACCTACGTAGTTATGTTAGAGAGAAATAAGCTTTTTTGTACTCGTACACAAAATTAATGCTAGGTTGATATTTGTATTTAAGTATTAGTCTATCAAAGCAGCTCCGCCCGTCTTCGCTTCGTTTACCATTGTTAAGAGTATTCTACGCGTTAATGTCGGTCATAACCTGTGTGCGAGACTGCATCTGAATACGTACAGTAGTCTATGTATGAGAGAGTAACAAACATCAGTCAATTAATCCATCTATCCATCTGTTTCTGCCGTATACCTACTGTGTTCTGGTTTAAGGGGTGTGGTAAGGGAGACATACTTATTCGAGGGGTACCAACTT
>DWNY01000321.1:0-17513 GCA_018250635.1 Telegonus apastus | reverse complement strand
AAGGATGTGGTGTTGCAGTTCGCTGAACAGGTTGGTCTGAAGGTGGTAGGACCCTTTGTGGTTCGACTTGGTGGAACCACCGCCAGACCTGTTTCTGCCTTAACAGCAGTGTTAAGCGCTGCTGTTCTGGTTTAAAGGGTGTGGTAAAGATGGCATACTTAGTCGAGGCGTTCCAACTTAATCCTCCAGGGTAGCTACGCATCCGTAGCCGACCTCAGGTAGGACTGATCTTACCTTCCTAGTCTGCCTGGTAGGAGATTTATCTCGGCCAATCCTACCTATAACTTTGATGCTATGAGTATTCGCTACATGAGAGGGAGAATTATAGTTTAATTTATTAAAGTTTGAAGCAGCACTGTAACATAAATTGAAAATTGCATACGATCAACGAACTAGACGTACGAAATACGAAAAACGAACTAGACGTAGGGTAAATAGATTAATCTATCACTAGTGATTGTCTACGGTTTCTCCCCGCCACCGCAGTTTCGGCGTGACCACGATCCATGCAACTGGGTCGAAATATCGGCAAAGTTAAGAAACGTATCGTGAGTTACACGTTAAAATATTAAAATGTATCAATTCTGCGATAATACTAGTCTAAAATCATATATAAATTGCGTATCTTTTTAGAACGTCTCCTTGCAGTTTGTGGTTAGATTAGTTAGAGGTTATTTTGGCCGAAAAAATTTCTCGACAATCGTATGTTTTTTCGCCGTCCAATTTGTTTCAATCAGTTCAATTTCTCAGCTCATCACGAAGCTCGCGTTGGCAAAAGTTTACCGATCGCTGATCTAATTACATTGGAACTTACACTCGTATACAAATTTGTTATTTTTACGTATTTTAAGGATTCAACGATTTTACGTTTTTAAAGGCAGTGTAATAATGAAGTATTCTTCCCACAGGGTCTCAACGCAGCCCTATTCTACGACAACCCGGACCCCCGTACGTACGTATCGTTAGTACCGACGTCAGCTGTTACCGGGGAGGGGATGGGCAACCTCCTCGCTATGATCGTGCAAGCCTGCGAGGGTCCCTTGCATAAGAGACTCGTGTTCTCCCAGCAGTTGTTGGCTACAGTGCTTGAGGTGAGTTCAACAGTTATTTGATTAGTATAGTAGGATTTCAATATAAATTAATGTTTTCATATAGTGTGGAGCACTAGGATTTTCTATGTTGTGGGTGCATAAAGAAGAATACGCAAACACGCAGACCCAGAAAACTAAATACATCATTGAGATATCTATCTGGCCGGGGATCAAACCCGGTACCCTCTGCGTTTAAGACCGGTGACTGCTTCCTCACGAGGGTCGTCAAGATATAGAAATACCTTTACTAATTTTAATTTACTAGGACATAGCATCTGCATTCAGAGGCAATTTGTAGGTGAATAAATTAATTTGTGAAATGTGCGCTAAAGCTATATGTGTCAAGGGTACTGTTTATTTACTAAGATATTGAATTAATTTGTTGCTAATAGTTTGCCAGAAATTATTTCAATGCTATTCCTAATTGACTAATATATTGTAAGGTGGTAGCATCGGTACTATTGAAGCGGTTAGGTGCAAGTGGTACACTTATCTCTACCTAATACAACTATATTAAACATTGCTGTGTTCTGATTAGAAGGGTGTAGTAAGGGAGACATACTTATCCGAGGCGTTCCAACTTAGTCATCAATGGTAGCGACGCATCTGTGGCCGACCTCAGGTAGGACTGTGATCTTATCTGGGGTTGATTACATATGTCCATGGGCGTCAGTGACCTGTTACAATGTGGACTGCTCGGTTGCTACTCCCAAATTATTTAAAAAAAAATCCACAGGTAAAAGCCATTCCCGGTTTGGGCACAACGATAGACACTATCCTGATAAACGGGACGTTGCACGAGGGGGACACGGTTATCCTGGCGGGGACCGACGGGCCCATCGTCACCCAGATACGCTCTCTACTCATGCCGCAACCCATGAAGGAGCTTCGGGTTAAGGTATTTCGTACTTCGATTATTTATTATACTGTATTTGTAATTTATTCGTCAATTAAGTGATACGCTAGTTTCATTTATTAAATTGTATTTGAAAATAATACGTTTAAAACTATGAGATAAATTAGAGGTATAAATAATGCCAACATTAAAGTATTGCCACTTATTTCAAATTTCATATCTGGTTGATTTGACGGTTAGTGATTTTAGATCCTAGTTAGTCTTCAAATACCAAAGCTTTGTATTTAAACGCGAAACTAGCTTTATACCATGTATTAATTCGTCTGACTTAGTTGACCATAGTATCTACAACCTTTATGAATGAATTAAAACATACGCTAGTCATAAATATTTATTGTCCACACCCTTTGTAGCAAATAGCTGCATAGTCATCATTTTATATCTTATCTTTTGGAAAATAACTGAATAAGATATTTGATTATTGATATATGTAAATTGGTTATATTTATCTATCCATCCTTATGTAGACTCATCAACATTGCCTGGAAGAAATTACTGTTTACAAATAAGACTGCCTTATGTAATGTTTAAAATTGTATGTTTCATTGTTCTTTCTATTTTCTGGGTTCAACAAAGTGAATTATTATTATTTTTATCTAATTCATCTCCTTCCTTGCTGTATCCAGCGTTACTGTTATCAAGAAGAGTTGAGAGTGGGTTTAAAGCTAACCAAGTGGGCCAAGCGCATCGCCTTGGAAGATGCCCGGTGTCATTATTATGAAAATTATGTAAATTTAATTGTTTTTAGAACGCCTACATCGAGCACAAGGAAGTGGTGGGTGCCCAGGGGGTGAAGATCGCTGCTAAGGAGCTGGAGAAGGCGATTGCTGGCCTTAACCTGCTGGTCGCGCAGAAACCCGACGAGGTTGACGTGCTTAAGTGAGTCTTATGTTAACCTCAATAGATCTTAAAATAAATTGAAATAATTTTAAGATAAGTTAAAATAGGTTAAATGTAGGTAAGGTGGCTTGATTGTGGATGTCTGTTGCGTGTCGCTCTTACAATAAGTGATCAGTGTTAAGTAGACGGCTTATTTGTACTAATTTGTACAGTACACAAATACAAATTGTTAATTTGCAGAAATACACGATATATGTACATATTTATTCTGACCCTATGGGGTATGTAAAATTGTTCTATTTATTAAAGTACGAGTTAACATATGATGTTATGTGTGAGTGTTAAGATAGACGTACTTAGATGAATCTGTAAATGTTAGACGTTAGAGGTAGGAACACCCATGTCGTAGGATTGCAATTCTGTTTTTGATTGTTTACAGATATCTATGAGCGGTGAATAGGCGAACAGCATGCTCGTTTGCTGTTATAATTAAGTAATTTATTAATAAAATACGAGCTTTAATGAATAATATTTATATAAAAAACAAGATTCGAAATTTTAATACGACATTATACAATTTCTTTTACTATTATAGAAATAAATATACGACCATAGAAACAGGCAGAAAAATCGATACTTTAATTACAATTAAAGCAGTGATAGCCTAATGGTTGAAACTCGGCCTCTCAATCAGGGGGGGTCCGAGGTTCAAATCTCTGCGTTTTAGAAGTTATTTGCGTATTAGAGATTTTAATTATCACTTGCCGTTAAAGGTGAAGGAAAACATCGCCAGAAAACCTGCACACCTGAGTTTCAAATAAAATAGTTCTCGAAAGTGTGTGAAGTCTACCAATTCGCACTTGAAAAGCGCGGTGGACTATAGCCTAAAAGCCCTCTCACTCCGAGAGGAGACCCGTGCCCAGCAGTGAGACAATAATGGGTTGACGACAATTATAATTACAATTTTATTTATGCACATTTCCTTTCCAGGGAAGAAGTCGCTCGTGAGTTGAAATCAGCTCTCTCATCTATCAAGTTGACTGAACGCGGTGTTTACGTTCAAGCTTCGACGCTGGGCTCGCTCGAAGCGCTCCTCGAGTTCCTTAGGACTAGCAAAATTCCTGTAAGTTACTCTAACGATTAAGTCTTTAAAAGAGGTCTAGATGAGATATTTTAGGGATAAACAGACATTAGACAAATTATAAAGAATAGTATTAATGTAATGAAATTTATGTAATGTCGCTGTGTTTTAGGCAGGAAGGTGGTAAAGGAGATATACATATCCAAGGTGTTTTATCTTAGTCCTCAGGGATAGCAATGTGTCTCTGACTAACTTAAGACTAATCTTATATAGGATTGACTACAGATGGATAGGAGTAGCTACGTATCATGAGCATGATTCCCACATGCATTCTCATTTGCTATTTCATACTATAGGATAGCACATGTCAATGTGAAATACGAAAATAAAAAAATAATGTCACTTTGTATAAGAATCGTAAAAATATACCTTTATAACTTTATTTATACTGTTAATAATTTTTTGCTTAAAATAATAATGATTTTGTCCACAGTATTCAGCCATTAGGATAGGCCCGGTGGTGAAGCGAGATGTAATGAAGGCCTCCGCCATGCTGGAGCACGACTCTCAATATGCAACTATTCTGGCCTTCGATGTTAAGGTAAGTGGAAACTACATAAAAAATATTAAAACGTAAAAAAACAACGTTTTTCCACACACAAGCGCGTGTACACGCACGTACAAACATACACGCGCGCACGTTCGCTTAGACACGCACACATGCGAGCTATCGCGTTCTACACACAGCGGCACGTACACACACAAACACAAGTCTGAAAGAATCGTCTATAATCTTGGGATTACTTACGCATGTCTATTTCGGAGGGCTTCATGAAGGATGATTGAGGTTTAGGATTTGGGCGCATACACTTTTATCTGTGTAGCTTTAAGTCTATTCATAAAATGGAGTTAGACCGCAGTTTTTAGAGTTAAGTGTGTAATATTTACGTTAGCCTCCGAAATTTCTTTGATCGATGTTCATACAAATCTTATTTCCGGGCCATGAATTATGTAAAAAAAATCTTGATTGATTTGTTCTTAATTTGCATTCATTTTATTTGTATTGTATCCACCATTTTGTTACTTATTGTTTTGAAGTGTAATCTAATATTTACATTTTTGGTTGTTTATTTACACAAGAATATAAATACAATCATGTTTATATTAGGAAAAAAAGTATATATAACTTTCACAATAATTTCAGACGGAAGTATCGTATATTATTTACTTCAACATATTACTTTGAAGTCAATAAAAAGCTCATTTCATCCAGATCGAACGTGATGCCCAAGAGCTAGCTGACCAGCTGGGCGTGAAGATATTCGCGGCGGACATCATCTACCACCTGTTCGACAAGTTCACGGCGTACCGCGAGGAGCTCAAACAGAGGAAACGAGAGGAGTTCAAGCACATTGCCGTGTTCCCTTGCAAGCTTAAGGTATACAAATTATCTGTATTCTGTATATATATACATATATAATAAGAACGTAACCTGCGCTCGCTGTCTGTGTGTTTAAAATTACATGCCACCCAAAAAACGGGATTGAATTAATGGAAATGCAAATATATTCATAGTACGAATTTTAACTTACCATTTAGACATTATTTCATCAGAATCGATCCACTGTAGCACAAGTTATTACAATTTAAAATAAGAAGTAACTTTTCTTACGTCGAATTACGTCGAATACGTGAATAGTTCTACCTTAGTCGACTAGATGACGTTATTGTAAAAACATCACTGACTCACGGGCAAACTTCTACATAAAAATGGTAGAACAACGTTCGCCTGGTTAGCTAGCATTGCTTACTGTTCTAAAAACTTATTTAATTCCCTTAGATCCTACCTCAGTTCGTGTTCAATTCCCGTGACCCGATCGTCGCCGGTGTGATGGTGGAATCTGGCATCGTGAAAGAAGGCACACCCATCTGTGTTCCTAGCAAAGAGGTGACTATTAAGAACATATATATATATGCTGCTGTGTTCTGGTGTGAAGGGAGTTTTAAGGGAGACATACTCATTCGAGGCGTACCAACTTAGTCCTCAGGGGTAGCAACGTATCTGTAGCCGACCTCAGGTAGTTGACTAATCTGAGGTTGATTACAGATATCCATGGGTGGCAGTGGCCACTTAATATCAGGTAAACTGCATGCTCATTTACTACTTTACATCAAATAAAAAAATACAATGATTATATTTTCACACATACTTATTCGTATGTATGAATCACGTATATAGGACTTACAATGCCTTGTCGTTAGGTTGAAATATACAAGCATTTTTTTTCGTAGTTTCTTTAACGACCCGTTGAAATATATTCTCAGTGTGATTCGCGATACGTTCCGGTATTTAATTGTCCAAGCGAACGCGGTTTTCTTTAACGACCGGTCAGTAAGGTTAGCTTAGATATGTTCCGGTATTACTTATGTCCAAGCGAACGCGGTTGTCGTTAACGTCTATATGTATGTGCCAGTTCGTTGAGCTGGGGCTGGTGACGTCGATCGAGGTGAACCACAAGCAGGTGGAGACGGCGCGCAAGGGCCAGGAGGTGTGCATCAAGATCGAGCCAATCCCCGGCGAGTCGCCCAAGATGTTCGGCAGGCACTTCGACGAGACGGACATGCTGGTCAGCAAGGTGAGTGGGACGCACACGCACACATACACTCATACACACGCACACACATGCACACACATACGCGAGCGCGTACACGCACACACGCTCACACACATACATTTAATTGATAATGCCAGTACCTAAATACTAAAACACACGCGCAATCCACGGACAATGCGAGTACCTACATATTAAAATACTCACACACACACACACATACATACAATCCATTGACAATGCGAGTACCTACATACTAAAACACACACACCCACACATACAATCCATTGACAACGTGAGTACTTACCTGCTGAAATAAAAACTTACCCTATGTGGTCCGACTCCGTTGGCACCACCGCAACATCTATTTGTGCACTTTCAACACTTTTTTTTAAATACCTTTATGAAAAAATGTGCTGTTAAATTGATAGTAATTTTTTTCGCGTACTATCAACGTGGCTGTATCGGTTAAGATAAAAAATGACAATTTCGTGAAAAAAAAAAACCGAAAAATTGGCGCTTTCGCTGAAACGGCGGTCATGGCTCGATATGTAAATCGTTTCGCCGTGATCACAATCCACTCAAGTATCCATTCCGCGATAATATAAGATTAAAACCAGATCCCTTTTTGTGTCCCACTGCTAGGCGCGGGTCTCTTTCTCACGAGTAAAGCTTTGGACCGTATTAGGTTGTACTCTGTTATGCTGCTGGCCACGGGTCCTTTACCAGAACTTTGGGGGGGTGGGGGGGGGAGCGTACTCCGCCACGCTTCTGCGTGTTAGTTAAGAAGGAAGGGTTAGTGGCCAAAACGTGCCGTATGGCTTCAAACCGCTCATATGGAATTTAAATTTAAAATTTAATCCCCTACTATAAAGTAACTTTTAAAAAGTTAAATCTTTACTTATTAGTCGACTGCGTCAGATGGGGGGTAATGTTTCTTTGGCACGCCCCACAGCCCTAACGGCTTGAAGGATTTTAACATATGAGGTATTGTAAGTCGTCTCAGTTGTCATAGTAACAAAGGCTATACAATTTTTAAATATGGTGCCTTCAAACGGAGAAAAAAGGAGGAATAGGGATGACACGAAATATTTTTTATCATATCAATATGGGTATCAAATGAGAATGGGTATCAAAGTCAATTCATTTAAAGTAGTCTGTTTTTTTTCTTTTTATACTCTCTACTTTTTATATTTATCTCAATAGACTACTTATAATATGGTGAAGTAAATAAAAATGTTAGAATGGAATCCTTCCTTTATACGAAAATAGAAACATTTGTAACAAATACAATGTAGAATAATATGAAGAAGGTACAATACTGAGAACAACAAGTATATTCCAATGTTCTATTTGAAATGTCTGAGCTAGGTCCGCAGTATTATTGAAGTTCTTTATTTAGACATCCGCTCTCTATCGATTGTAACACAAATATCTATCAATACGACGTCGAAACTAGGGTTGCCAACGGTCCACAGAGTGGCGGCACGTCCCATTTTGAAATCCTTGTCAAGTGTCCCACGAAATTGTGGTCGAAGTATATTCTTTTAAGTCTTGTTATTTTTAAGCTTTGTTTTATGTATGTGTAGCTGTAACCTTTTTATGTCCCATTGACATCGATTCCAGGGGCGCACTGCACGAAAATAGGCTATTAATTTTTTATACCAAATCGACAAAATGCCCAAACATACTATAATTTAAAAAAATGGAAGTAGCAAATAAGCATGTAATTCAACTGATGGTAAGTGACCGCTGCTTCCCATGGTCATCTGTAATCAACTCCCGATAGAGGCCTTCCTATCTGACGTCGTTCACAGATGTTTTGCTACACCTGAGGACTAAGTTGGAACGCCTCGGATAAAGTATATCTCTCTTACCATACCAAACTTAAAATACAATAGATATATTGTGAAAGGCAAAATTACCGTATGAATTCTTTTCTATAGTGTATATATAATTATTTACGAACGTTGACAATGTTGGCTACCCTTTTCAAAACTGTCCTACACGTCTTATACAAGAACTACACTAAAATAACATAGGCTATATGTGTTTTATGAGTTTGTATGTTATTGTCATAATGTAGGTGAACGTATGTGTTATTATTATCATATTTCTAAACACAGAAACTCCCGTATTATCATTTAAAAACGATGACACCATTTTAGTGGCTATTAGACCCATTTAGTGAAAACAAATCGATTGTGCCTTAATAATATTTATGTAAAATACTTATGTTCAACTAGCTAATACCTGCGGTTTCACCCGCGTTAAAGAAGTAATAAGGCATACATTGATATCTGGCCGCAACTGATATTACAGCCCGCGACGGCGGCCGCAAGCGCGTGGAACGCGAACAAAGGCTTTTTTCAAAAAATTAAGTAGCCTAAGTTACGCCTTAGACCTTTAGCTATCTTCCAGTGAAAGTCCCGACAAAATAGGTCGTTTAGAAGATTACTTCAGCCAAACAGACAGACAGACCGATAGACAGACGGACAAAAATTTTTATAATTGTATTTTCGTCATAGGTACCGTGTATACTTTTATATGCATTTAGTAAAAAAAATATTTTTTGACATTACATACAGACACTTCTATTTTATTTATTTGTATAGTTTCACAGCTACTCTTAAATACCTAATATGAAAGAATATACTGTCGGTCCGATCACCGCCTTTTGAAAAGATGAACTTAGATTTGTCTTGTGTGTCTTTTTGTTTGCATGTTTGTGGGTTCACGGCATATGGATAATCTTATTATGGGATTACATCTTTACATTATTTTGATTGTATTTTGCGGCTCAAACTATTTCAGCTTTGACGCGCGTTTAAAAAAACGCAGCAACTCATATATAAGCTCGTTTATAATCAGCATTTCAACAAACTTCAAAGGTGATATGATGAAAGTTATAAGGAATGTATATTATGAATATTGTTCGTATAAATTTTTTGCTGTTTCGATTCCACCCTATATATCCATTCACATGGCATTATAACAGCAACGATTATGATTAGATCTTTGATGTTCGGCTACAAGGCTTAACTGTAATTCATAAATAAAAGAAAGTAGCGTTTTTTTTACGTTATAGAAGTAGCAAGCAAGTATGCAGCCCGCCTGGTGGTAAGTGGCCATTGATGATCATTTGATGACGTTTCACTTTTCCAAGCACCTCTTTGTCACTAGTAGAAATTTATATTAATTTAGATATTTTTTTTTCCACGCATTGTTTGTCATACCTGAAGTCTAAACTAATGCGTTTCTGCCCCTGACGATTAAGTTGGAATGCATCGGTGAAGCATGACTCCCTTACCACACACTTCAGACCAGAACACAGCAGCGCTCAACACTGCCGTTATTAGATAGAGATAGGTGATGTCGCCGTAGTCGAAATACTAAGAGTTCTTCCTTCAACATTACCGTCAGGTGGACTGAATGAACGTTTGGTTCAGTCATATAAAAAAGTGATTTTAACAAATGAATTTGGTTATTCCCGAGTAGATGTTGGCTTGGATCCAGAAGTGTTAGCGGTTCATGTCGTCTGCGTCAGAATGAAAATTTCCACTAAGTCAAATGTAGAAAAAAATTGTTTTCATAAAATTGTTTGAAATATATGTATTGGTACAATGATTGCTGGAATAGCGTTATCAACATTTTTCGTTCAACTATATTTACTGTCCAACGCAAACAAATTGTTTTTTCTGTCTCGACACGTGTCTGCAACGGCACGCGTCTGCCACGTTCAACGTCTGTACATATCGTTATATTATTATGTCCGTTGACTTAACTATAATATCATGCTTCGACGTACATAGTTAGTAGTTGATAGCAAGCTTTTTACACGCCTCAAATAACTCATACAATTTTATAACTTCTTAGTATTATATTGATACATTGTTCACGAGGAAAGGATTTTTGAAAAATCCCTTGTGGAAGTTAAATATGTTATGAAACTTTTTAGTTACGAATTTCATTCAAATAGCAACAGGGTTGGCATGAATGGCGCCCCCACCCTCCATTGATCGCACCGGGTCACTGGGTCGAGGGGATGACGCGTGCAAACTGACGGATCGCATCTTTTTTGTATGTTTTAATAGATTCAGTTTGGAATACACGTAGTATTTGACTGATTTTAATTCAACTATAGTACTATGCTATAAGGAAAAATACGTGATTATAAACAATAAAAATAAAGTAAGAAAAAGCTATACATTGTATAATTACTTGCTAAATACATATTATCCCTTTGTCTTTTTTCACCAATGATGTTTTGGCCATACTATAATAATAACCGTAAACGTAAAAAAAAAACATTAGCTTAACTGTTTCAACTACAGTTTGTAAATTGTAGTATATGTATCAGATGGATTTTATGGAAATGAAAGGGTTTTCTAAAATAATATTTTACCTATTTAGGATCAAGCCTCCGAACATAATAAAGTACAGCCACCTTAATCAGTTGACTGCGTTCAGAAAGTAGAGGGACGGCAAAAGAAACATGATAAAAACTTTTTTGAATTGTTTGGAAGTAGTGATAGTAAGTGGCTACTGTCGCCCATGGACATCGGTAATGAACCCCAGATAAGATGAAAGTCTCATCTGAGATTTACTACAGATGTGTTGCTACTTCTGAGGACTAAGTTGGAACACCTCGGATAAGTATGTCGCCCTCAACACTCTCTTCAAACCAGAACACAGCAGCGCTTAACACTGCTGTTAGTAGGCAGACATAGTTGTGGCGGTAGTGCTGCCAGAGTCGAACCACACCGGGTTCTAAACGACTAAATACTATCCTATCAGATATCCTATCAGATTGAATGTATGATCGTTTTCTACTTCAATCTTACGAAAAAAAACACAAAATACGCAACGTATCGATAGTCGGTATATCTATGAAAGGGATTAAAAAACGTATTTCGATTATATTTGCGCCGTGACTGCATAAGCAGGGCCACCGGGGGGTGTGGATGACGTCTGATTTCTTCATTGATCGTTGCTACCGGGTCACTGGGTCGACGGGGTGACGTAGATGCAACCTGTACTGTTACTGTAGTTACTGTACTGTACAAGGAAAGGTAATACTTACGGCTAATTATATACTAGCTAGCTAAGTAACTATAAATTTAATGACAGATATCCATGATTCATCAATTTAACCAAATAATAATAATCGCTTTTTAAATACATAAAGGTGGTAAAACCTACAAGGATCGACTCTGATGGCACCACCGCCACTGCTGCTTTCTGATTCTTTTACAAGCATAGGTATAGGTATTATATACTTTGAAAAAGCGTTCTTTTTATTTTTTTTATGACATATGAGAGGTTTATTTTTAATATAAATAAAACTGGTCACAGACGTTACATTCTATACATAGACATGTCCAATTTTCGATCCAAGTTCTACCCACTTCTCATTGAAATATACTTTGAATACTGTTAATAAAGCCATACTTAAATACAAAACCTGTAGGATGAATCGTTAGGTTGTCTACCCACGGCATACTTAAATATTGGTATATACCTCTTGTATATAGGCTAAGTTCTTCCCACCACTCAAATATACAAAATTGAAGCCTGATTTAGAAATAACCGCCCACAATTAAAGGCCCAATGGCAAAAATACTTCTAATAAGTATATTGACGAAATCATTTCTTATTTTCCTTTTAACGGCAGTGTTAGTTAGCTATAGGCAATTTGTTAACGAGCGTATTGATTTTGTGTGATGTGCGTTGGCGTTACTTTTTAGATAAATCTAAGATCTATTTGAAGCACCTTGTTGTTTTTATACTATTTTAACTTGAAAATTTTATATTGTTTCAAAATTTTGGTCTTTATCAAACGGATTGGTACTTCTTTATTTGCAATCGTATTTTATTAGTTCAATGTGTTTTCATTTGAGTCTGAAGTCGCAGATATGTAAAACTTACATTGCGAGAGGAACAAAATACTTGCGAAATGTTATGTATCTGCGGAAGTTGGTACTTAGATAATAAAAACTTAAAAAAAAAATAAAGGTGGTCCTTTAAGTAAATTTTTTCATGGCAACAATATTCCCGCTCATGTAAATACACCGTTCTGAACGGTTTACTATGTAAGACATTACATCAGTTGCATAGCAACTGACGATGTGGTAAAATTGCGGTAGGAACGCGCAGAAGGTTCGATCCTTGGCCAGATAGCCATCTAAATCATGATATCAGATTCCTTTCCTGGGTCTGGGTGTTGCTATCACTGCTACCTATTTCTATCGCGTTAGGATTTATGTATGAGTAAGAACACTTGTATTATACAAAGTGAAGTATCTACTTAAAAAAATACTTAAGACATTAAAAGCTCAGACATCACTATCGATAAAATTACCATTTCTTTTTTAAAGAAAACATGATTCCTTTCTTTCGGTATTTTTTTTTGTTCTGTTTTCCAAACGTAACGATTAGAACTAATTAGAGGCAAGAGTACTGGTAAAAATAAGCATATAATTATGTATTACCTGTTTGTCATTAACTCTAGATTTTATTATTTTTCACGTACAAAAATATCTTACAAATGAGGGATTTATATATTTAATCTCGTTGTAATTAGGTATTGCGAAATTACGTATCTGGGTAGGTAGACTTTGTACCTAGGTAGGTAGGTAGGCTGAAACTGTCCCGTAGGTAATACTATATGGAGATCCCGGGGTCCTCTTCGTAGCGCCGAGGACAGCCACCGGGGGGGTTTTAGTGGGTAAAAATCCCACATAACTCGGCGTCGCTCCCACGACAAGGGGACCTTTTGAAGGTTTCTTCCTCGAAAACAAAAAAAAAACAGGTAATACTACCATACCCTCAAATCTACCATATCCTCCAATCTAAACACTAGATCGTTCATGATTGCAATTATAAAGCGGAAATTTTTGTGGTAGAAAAGAGGTTTTATAAGCGTATCGTCATCATTCCATTGCTGCCCCACTGCTGGCCACTCAGAATGAGACAGCTTTTAGGCTTTTAGGCCATAGTCCACCATGCTGGTCAAGTGCGAATAGATAGACTTCACACACCTTTGAGAACTTTCCTTTTGTTTAAAGAACTCTCAGGTGTGCATTTTCCTACTATGTTTCCCTAACCGTTAAAGCAAGTCATAATTAATTTCTAATACGCACATAACTTCGACAGCTCAGTCAGGCGTGCCTGGTATTTGAACCTCGGACCCCCCGGTCGAGACGCCGCGTTTCAATTAGGCTATCACTGCTTAAGCGTATACAATTTAGAAAAAAAAAATGTTTGCTAATAAATTCAATGGTATATAAAATCCATTCACATATCCAACACGTGCAATACGTTCATGTATAGTAATGCAACTTGAATGGCGCTCTCCGTCGGCTCCATTGATCGCGCGTCGCGGGTCACTGGGTCGTTGATGACGTCGGTGCACTTTGTATGCTGTTCAGTATACCTGTGTTTGTACATGTGTACACGCTTACATAGCAACTGATGTGAGGTGAATCGATGTGTTCTTGGATACATCTGTACAGAGATAGATTATCTGTTTAATAATCTTTCTGGGCATAGGCGTATTCTAAGGGAGGACCACTTGAATTACGCGAATGTAAATTTTGAAATATAGTATTTAATAATTGTATGTGTACGATTGCGAACTAAGTATCATCACACTTTTCTCACAAATGTAACCATGTGACAAGGACGAGGGTGGGGTAAAAATCATGAAATTCGTGTGACGTAATCCATAGATGGCCCCTAAGGCGAGGTTTTACCAACAGTCACCGTGTGGCATGGGTGTCGGTGACCGCATTAGGTGTTGATGTTGCATATGCAAGGTAACCAAGACTGCTATTTATCTCCTGCATTTTATCCCTTAATCGCCTTCTACGACATTCACAGGGATAGAGGAAGTTGTGCTATTGAAGACCTACATCATACTACATACAATGATAGGGAGTTAAGCGTACAGACGGCAGTTAGTCTTCGTTACATACGATTTCAATCTGGTAACATGGCGTATAGAAATTTATTATCACTTGCTTTAACGGCGAAGGAAAACATCTTGAGGAAACCTGCACACCCGAGATTTCTTTTAAAAAAAGATCTCAAAGGTGTGTGAAGTCACCACTTCGAACTTGGCCAGCGCGGTAGACTGACTTAGGTCCCTCACCGAGAAGGAGATCCGCACTGTGCAGTGGGACAATAATGGGTGGATACGAACGCGAACATAGCGTGCCTACTATCTTTATAACAATTCCTCAATCCTCTTTATGCGTCGTCTTTATACGTCTAGTACGTATACGTTGAATTTGAATATTTGACCTCACATAGTGAAGGCAAATAGGCACCCAAGCACACGTCCTAATCTAATATTAATATTAATACGTGAAGCGAAAATTTGCGGAGACATTTTTCGAATACTGCGTGCAGAGAGGACTATGATATTTAACATACGTGAAAGTTCATGCAGAGAAGATTATTGATTGATAATATTTATTTCTGATAAGTGTTACTGATATATTAAATTAAACAAAATAAAATACTCATTATTTACAGCACTGACAACAATACTGTCAACATAAAAGACATAAATTGTCAACTATGTCAGATGTCTACGTCCAAAATGCGTTATTTCGTTTAAATGCAGCTTAACAAGTTAAACCTCATTTTACCTATAATGAATGTTTTTCTTATGCACATATTAGAAACAGTTTTAGTATGTTTTTATTAATGGTCGAATTTCGACCATTGTGACTGGTCTACTAGTACGTATAGTTGTGTAATAGAAAAAGCGCTTATATTTTTAGCCGGCATAACACGAAAGCATCAATCTTTCCGTAATACTAATCATATGAAAGCACTCGGTGTGATCTCAGCAGTTTTCCGTCACCGGCACGAAGGCCGCCGTATTTTTGGCCAAGTGACGTCACGGCTCTCCATACGTTGGGTAAGAGATGGCCCGATGCCGCCACCATTTTAAATGGCCCTTATATTTTGTGCTTTTGGAAGTACATGAATCATATTGTCGATAGTAGCAGAGTCATAAAGCCCACCCGCATTTCTGTCCTGCTGCTGGGCCCGGGTCTGTTTATAACACAGAAGTAGCAAAGCAGGTTTAGCAGAAGTCCAAGATATCAGTGGCCACTGTCGGCAATTGACATATGTAATCAACTCCAGTTAATATTAAAGTCTTGTCTAAGGTTGGCCTTTTCTGTACTACGCACTTTTCTATCCTTCAGGGATAAATTTAAATGCGTCGGATAAGTGTCTTCCTTGCCACAACCTTCAAGACTGAGAGCCAGAACACAGCAGCTACTGTTATTAGGCAGAAATAACTAGTGTTAGTGCCTACCAGAAATATAAAGGGTTCTACCTCCTTAAATTAATATAATAGCTCAAGGACCGAGTTACGCTAGAATGGTACCGTATAAAAAATTAAAGTGCCGTCTGTTTTTTTTTAATTTCACATTGTAAGGCAATGCTACCTATAAATACAAAATGTTTAAAAATATATACGCGACCAATCGGAGATGAAAACGTTATTACTACTGGTAGCAATACACCGCCTTTAGACGATCTAAAGCCGAAGGATTTTCAAAGAAAAATGATTCATACAAAATATTTATCGCTATTTCTCTTTCGTAGTGGAAAAATACCGTGCTATGAAAACGTATAAAGTCCAATGCAATATTGTACAAGTATTTTCCGTGTAATTCCTGGAAAGTAACATGGCGTGGGATTCTTGAAAGCGCTAACAGTTCAGAGTAATAATTAACATAGAGTCCACGCCCCAACTACTTTGTATATCAAACTTTGGTACGCATAGTGATGGTGGCGTGAAAGAGTCCATTTTCTCTTTTTTTTTATTAGAAGTAGCAAACGAGCTTGCAGCCTACTTCATTTTAAGTGGCCACCACCGTCCATGGACATTTGTAATAAACCCCAGATAAGATCACAGTCCTACGTAAGTTCGGCCACAGATGCATTGCTATACCTGAGGACTAAGTTTTAACGTCCCGAGTAAGTATTACTCTTACAACACCATTGAAACCAGAGCGCAGCACCGTTCAACATTGCTGTTATTAGACAGAAATAGGTATGGCGGTGGGGGCGCCGGGGGCGAACCACAAAGGGTTCTATCACCTTTTTTTTTTTTTTTAAAAAGAAAAATTTTACTTTGGATCGCAGTATTATTCATCAGAATCACGGTGACTATAAAGGAGTTTTCAAAAGTAGGAGATGACTTCATATTTGACAGATTGGATAGTGCTGTGCCTAATGTTCATATGAGAGTCGCTCTTTGCTTTATTATTACTCGGTGGGTAACAGCTTTCCGATCCCCGTGTAATGGCAGTTGGTCAGTACTCAGGAAATGCTCCGGCAATGTTATGAGTTATTTGAGTTTGTGCATACGATGTTATCGCGGGAACTTGTCTGGTATCCAAAATTGATAGACACGGGTTTAAAGCTTCTAGAAAATTCTATAAAGCTAAGAGTATCCTTACAAATAGGAAATTCAAAGGTATCCTCGGTATTCTATGATGTCGGCGTCTTTCTAGCAAATTCGGTAGCAATACCAAATCATGAAATCAGATTTGACAATATTTTCCTAGCCGTGTTTTAAACGTTAACTTTGACCGTTGAATCACGTTTGATGATACTTCCAAGGGTGTGATAGCGAACTTTTTGCCTCGAGAGTAAGAGTAGTATGAGAGGAGTAGTTAGTTTTTTGTTATTTTTTATCATTTATCTTTTCTGAACATTTAAATGCCTAATATAAATGCAGTTTTTAACATTGCTGTTAATCGGTAGAAATAGGTATGGCGGAGGGGCCGCCGGAGTCGAACCACAAAAGGTTTTTTTTCTTTTTTTTTTTTTAAAGAACAGTCAGGGGTGCAAGTTTCCTCACGATATATTCCTTCACGTTAAAGCCTTTCCTTCGTTAAAGAATGATAATTAATTTCTAATAATCGAAAAGTCAGAGGTGCGTT
>DWNY01000320.1:0-17519 GCA_018250635.1 Telegonus apastus | reverse complement strand
CAATTATCTACAGTTAAATACTATTTTGGTAGGTGCACAATTCTGTACCATCGTCCATACATTTAAGGGTATTCTCTTTTAACAAAAAATAATGATGTGTACTTTCAAAATTCAAAATATACCAATAGAAGGGTATCTTTTTGAAAAACAAAATAATATATCCGTAGTCAAATTATTGCTTTTAGATTTAGATTTATATATATGTTTCACAGTTTCACAATGTGTAGGTGAACTACACTTCTGCCAGACGGTGAAAAGTGTATGTTCCGATTGAGGTATCACCGCCACACCTGTGTCTAGCGTAAAGCAGTTCTTGTCTTTCGTTGGCATCGTGTGATTACCGGCTTACTTGCAATGAAGCCACAATCTTAGTTCTTAAGAGTAACACAATTTGACTTCAGATAGGAAACCCTATATGATACCAATATCATATATGTGACCAATCACATTTCCATGGGTGGCAGTGACCGCATACCATCAGTTGGACTGTCTATCACACAAGTTAATCAGAGATGCGTTGCTGCTCCTGAGGACTAGAATGATCGTTTCCACGCTCCTTTTTGCCATTGGGCACTTTGGGCAATGGCCCAGGGCCCCGCGTGCGCCAATGCGCCATAACATGCTCCGATCCTCCAATAAGAAAGTAAAGACAATAATGTCGATGTCGAAAATTGCTTTAAATATTGTAGGATTTGTCGTTATTGTCGAACCCTTGTGGTTCGACCCCGGCGGCACCACCGCCACACCTATTTCTGCTCTATAACAGCAGTTTTAAACGCTGCTGTGTTCTGATCTAAAGGGTGTGGTTAAGGAGACATACTTATCCGAGGACTTCCAACTTAGTCCTCAAGGGTTGGCCTTTGAGGTAAGTGGCAGTAGCCACTTACCATCAAGTGGACTGCATGCTCGTTGCTACTTCCAAACTATAAAGAAGACGAATAATATATTCCAGAACTAGCTGACCAGGCGAACGTTGTTCTGCCATTTGTATTTAGGAGTTTGCTTGTGAGTCAGTTATGTTTATGAAATAACGCCATCTAGCTCACTACGGTAGAGATATTCGCGTACGTAAGTAATTCCATGTAAGAAAAGTTAATTCTGATTTTAAATTGTAATATCTTTTGATAGAGTGGATCGATTTTGATGAAATAAAGCCTATATGTTAAGTTAAGATTCGTACTATAAATATATCTAATTTTCTCTGAATTTAATCCCGTTCTTTAGGCGGCAAGTAGTTCTAAACACACAGACAGTGAGCGCGAGTTACATTCTTATTATACATATATAACGGATACGGACAATATTTGGGTATCACACCGCTTAACTCACGTTCCTATTTCTTATCAGCCTATCAAAAGCTCGGAGATCTTCTTATCGTGTGATAAGAAGGGTACACAGCTAAGATTGTTAGGCAATGTATGCTCTCACTGTTCACACAACGTTCAAGATAATTGTGATAACACGTAATTAGATCATTAGGATGGGAGGGAAATTTTTCGATAACAACTTACGTTAACACCAGAAATGCGAATTACTTGAAAATGCTAATCCAGCGACAAATCATTTGAAAGCTACACGTGCACATTATCTATATAACAAGTTCAATTCTTAGACGGCAGATTTTTATTTTTTCATGTACATATATACAATTAAATAAAATTGAAGTGTCTGTGTGTAATGTCAAAATGACAACTTTCTACTAAATGCATATGATATGAAAGTATACACCGTAGGTACCTAACAAAAATATGATTATAATTGTTTTGTCTGTTTGTCTGAGTTAGATAATTAAATGGCTAGACCAATTTTAACGGGATTTCACTAGAAGATAGCTGAAGGTCTAAGGCGTAACTTAGGCTATTTTAATTTTTGAAAAACGCATTAGCGCGCGCTCCACGCGCATGCCTCCGCCGTCGCGACCATTAACGTCTCTTCCTATTAGGATATTAGTTTATGCCTTTTTACTTCCTTAACGCGGATGAAACCGCGATTATCATCTGAACGGGTATGGCGAATTCGATGGGACTACATCCATCGGCGAGAGGTCCGGCTAAAGAAGACGTAGACAATATGTCAAATAGACAAACAATTAAGACAAATGAATTCTTTTTGAAAACAGTAATAGTATAAGAGGATCGAGCAGGAATATCAGATTCTGCTTCTACTCTTTTATGTCCCGTGATATGCAAGATCAAGCAAATTACATACAGATTTTGGGCTAGTAGCCGCCTATGTCTACCTCCCCCAGAAATAATAAAAATATATTATACACTAGCTGACCAGGCGAACGTTGTTCTGCCATATGTATTTAGAAGACGCCGATATGCTATTTGTATAGAGAATTCGATGTAATAAAGGTTACTTCTGATTTTAAATTGTAATAACTTTTGATACAGTGGATCGATTTTGATGAATAAAACCTAAATGTTAAGATTCGTACTATGAATATATCTGCATTTCCATGAATTTAATCCAGTTGTTTCGGCGGCAAGTAATTTTAAACACAGACAGCAAGCGCAAGTTACATTCTTATTATATACAGAAATTACAGAATGAATCAATTCAATAAGTTTTCAAATAACCGACTCACAAAATAAGAAAGCGAATTTCAAAGGAGTTTATCATAACTACGTAAAACCTATATATCACTAATAGTTTCTCATAGATGACACGTATTAAATTACTAAAGAAATATTGATATTCATAGGTAGTAGGTACCTAAGCTTAGTACCAAGATGTTTCAGATAAAAGGCAAAGCATGTCATAAAGATAATAATTAGCTAGATTGACGTTATCTCGTCAAACCAAACAGCATACAGACGCACAAACATTTCAATATGTATTTGTATAATGTATTATTTGCTCGCAAATGTGGTATTCCAGGTCTAGATAATATGGTTATGTAAGTAATGCGTGCTACGGTAAATTTTGAAGCTGATAGATTTAAAATGCGATTGCTTTCAAGTCTTAGTCAGGATGCTTGGTGTGATGACATTGTAAGAAAATTTTCAGGCAGGCAGTTTCACATAGGCAGGTTTTCAGTTACTTAATAATATTAGATCAAAGCAGTGAAACTCGGCCTCTCAGTCGGGGGGTCCGAGGTTCAAATCCCACGGATCTCTGAATTTTCGAAGTTATATGCGTATTAGAAATTAATTACCACTTGCTTTAACGGTGAAGGAAAACATCCTGAGGAAAACAGCACACCTGGGAGTTCTTTAAAAAAATGTTCTTAAAGGTGTGTGAAGTCTACCAATTCGCACTTGGCCAGCGCGATGGACTATGGCCTACACCCTCTCACTCTGAGAGGAGACCCGTGCCCAGCAGTGGGACAGTAATTGGTTGACGACGATTAGATCAAATAAGTCATAAAAAAATAAGGAATGTTTACAGCTAGTAATCTGTGCGAATGGATTACGAGCGTAAATGTATTATAATAGAGTAGTCCTACAGAATACTTACACACACTTTACATACACAGCATACTGGATCCTCGTATTTAAAAGAAACAGAAAATAAACTGCAGAACAGAACTTCAGCACTGCGAGCGCTATTTCTTCTTATTTTAGAAATACGCATAGCACTACAATTGTTCTGTTATAATTATTATGTTAATGTTTCTGCATGATTCAGAAATATGCAGTATTGCGAGCACTGTGTCATGTTTCAAAACCACAGAACACTTTCTTTTTTCAGGAATAAACAATACTGCGAGACCTGTTTCTTCTTGTTTCTCATTTCTCTCGTCTTGTTTCTTCAGTCTAGTTTCTTGTGTCTTATTTCTTGTTTATACTGTAGAGCCAGCATCCGTTCATAAAGAGAGCAACTCCATGACAGTGTTTACTATCAATACTGTCGACGGATAGCTCTCTTCATTAACAGATTATAGGCGCTTCTTTTTATCCTGGAAAGTGATAAATAATACATTAACTTGAGAAAATGTACGGGAATATTAGTGAAATATAAATGACCTGACGATTTCATATAATCATACTTTTAATTATACACTAGCTTTGGCTCACGTTTTTACCCGTGTTTAAAAATGTATCGCGACATAAGTGATCATGACATTTAATGTTAATGTTAACAGCAAGTGAGAAGCGAAGACGCTATGGTTTATATTTTTTTACTGTGCGGAACCAAAATTCTTTTTCAAAAATTAAAGTAGCCTTAATAATACCTTATACCGTTAGCTATCTGGCAGTGAAAGTCCCGTCATAATCGGCCCAGCCCTTTCGAAGATTACCCAGAACTAACAGACAGGCAGGCAGACAAAAAAAATGTTTTATTATAGGTACCGTGTACGCTTTCATATTCATTAAGTACTTGCTATTTTTGCGTTACAAACAGACACTTAACTTTTTATGTTAATAGATGAGTATGAAATGAACATGTAACATCCGATGGTAATTGTATTTTAAAATTCTCTACTCATGCATAGAGTAAAGTATTTCCAATTAACAAAACATGTATCCCCACATACGTGTCAATTGGTTCCCCCGGCTATTTGTATTACAATCGTATGGTGTTACGGTTTCGTAAGCTTGTTTACAACTTACGATTTAGACAAGCCATAATATTTTTTATTAGTTTTTTAACTGAAAGATTAGCGTTAAGTCCTGAGTTATTTCCAGGCACTTCATATCAACCCGTAAACTAATATACCTCAAAAGGCATTTTGAACAATATCTACATATTATTCCTCCTGTAATGTAGCCTGGATCCGTACCATTTTTTATAATAATGAATTAACATATGAGCGTCAGGTGGACTTTCCTGTATTGTACCTGATTGTAAGTGGCCACTGCCTCTTAATTACATCTGTAATCAATCCCAGATAAGATCAGAGCTACCGAGGTCGGTCATAAATACGTTGCTACCCCTAAAGACAAAGTTGGAACGACTCGGGTTTCATAAATTTTCGAAATAAGTAATTTATTGCACAGTTGAAAGAGCACGACTTATCGTCACATATCCGTGTCGTGATCGTCTCGCGCTATCTAAAATGCTTAACTGTGCGCATTGTATTATAGTTGGTAATATTACTTACGTTACGTAATACGTATATTTTTTAAGTTATTACAGTTGCATTTGCTGAGAAAAACATATCACTTTGTCAACCACACAAGTTATAAAACTTAACAGTTATTAAGTTTCTTTCAGTATACCCTTCCCCTATTCCTTTAAGCACGGGAAAAAAGAAAAAATCTTGAAATTGAAGAGCCATTTTTCTTTCTTAACCGACTTTCCTTAGAGGTTATCTATTCATCGTATTTTTTTTTGTCGATTTCAGAGACAATTTTTGCCAGCTTTACATAGGGTGAAAAAAAAATTGGACACTAAACGACCCATTTCTTTCATCGACCACTGTTGTTAGACCGTTAGGCGTTTGTCGTTGTGTTGTTAAGAAACCAATAACTCGTAATTTGAAATCAACCACAAATAGGACGCGTCTTGAAGCCGGTCAAAGATGCGATGCTACAAGAACAACTTGGAATTCCCCATATGCCTTCCCTACCCCTCATCCCTGTCATATATCGCTGCTGGAACGTTTGACATTGCATTTAAACCTTGACATACTATGTACTAAAGTACTATAAAACACTGCATACCACTGTTGTCCCGTTCAATTGCGGCAGCTGAGCCGTTCGCATCATAGATGACATGCATACGCCGTTGTAGCAAATCAAGCGCTGCAGTTTTGAAGGATACGTTACACGGCATTATTATTGCTCAGCGCTTCAGGGATTTTTTATGTTATAAATTACGAGAAAGGAACATAATTTATGTTTAAAGTAGCTTCTCTGGTACTATTTACACTTTTTTAGTCGAGGGGACACCTTCCAAAGGTACTCGTCGCTGTGGGAGCGACGCCGAGTTATGTGGGATTTTTAACCACTAAAAACTACTCGGTGGCCATCTTCGGCGAAATAAAGAGGATCGGGATCTCCGGAGGAACACGATCGGAGTCCTTTGGCCGTGTTGCCCCATCGGGCTCCATCCGAAATAATTGAGACCTACCGATAGATTCGTTTTTCCACGTCAGTAGACCGGTAAAATCCGAACCAGCTACGTCATTCACCATAAACAACACAAAGGCTGTAGTTTTCAAGACAATTGAAAGTAAATCATGTAACTACACAGACGTTTTCTTCATTTACACTATGACAACATATTTTATCACCTTATTATACATATTTTTACGTAAATCTAAAGATATTGCAAATGTTAGATGCAACTATTTTCATCAAGAGAATGATTAGGTTTACAATTTTACGAACTGCGGCGAAAATTTGATATTTGCGCCCCTTTCACTTCATTAAGACATAAGATATCAATCCAATTGATTTTTTTTCATTGAGTTTGGAAGTAGCAAACGAGCATGCAGTACACATGATGGTACGTGGCCACTGCTGCCCATGGACATCTGTAATCAACGGAAGATCAAATTCCTACCTAAAGTTGAACGCAGCGTTGCTACTCCCTAACCACACTCTTCAAACCAGAACACAGCAACTCTGCTGTTATAACCACCGTTCCACCGTAATGGTTCGACCGCCTTGTGGGTTCTACCATATTTAATTTTACTTTTTAAGTTACATGGTGTTAGAACTCATTTGTTACGTTCATGTATTACTTTCGTACCTGGTCTCCCCTTTAGTACAGTATCTCAACAAATAGGACCAAAACTTGGCCCATGCCCTCTGCCGAACTCAACGTAGTCTGCATAACGGTATCGTTCGCCTTGGAGCCTCCGACAATCAAATTAGGAGCGCGTGAACATCCAGTTCTCACGATTAGCCAACACTCGATAATTGAAGAGTTCACCTTACCGTACACGCAATATTTGCTGACAACTTATTGGTTACTGTTGGTCAACTTGTTGGCCAAACTGTTGGTCAACTCGTCTGTTTCCTTTTGACATCGATATGTCACTTATGATACTATTTTGATATGAGATCTTTTCACTTAAAAGCCTGGTGAATGCCAGCCGCAGCAGACCGCAGCGCATCGCATAGTTTACATAGAGGTATTATAATAGAGCAGGGAAGAAATAGTGCAGTGCCCAAAAAATAATTGGAGAAGGAAGATGAGACACCTTACTTATCTTTGTCTAATCACTCATGCGAGAAAGAGAGGCACGTAGGTTCGCTCATTTGCTCTATTTCTTTTCGATGGATACATTTTAGTCTGGCCCTACTCTACTATTATAATCTCTATATGATTGTATATGAATCGTGTTATTTGACGTTGCGGTGCAGCCCGGATATAATGAGCGATGGTTCATACGAAATGTGCTAAAATGATACATGCTGATTTTTCTATCGAATGCGGCCTGCCCCAATGTGCGCCAGTCGAAAAAATTCTAGGTCTATGGCGCCAGACGAAAAGATTTTCAATCTTCATTGACAATTCAGCTAATATTTTATCTATGTTCATGTCATAGATATAGGTAGCGTAGCGAAAAAGTTCTAAGTCTATGGTTTACAGAAATTTTGCCCTAAGTAAAATTATAAATATAAATATTTATAAAAAAAAATACTTAATGCATTTTATTAACGTTGTACCCATATTAAACCCTTTTTAAAAGATGTGTGTTATGGAGTTTCTTTCACCGCTTCTTCTCCATAACCTTGCGAAGGTAATTGAATTTAAATTGACGTTCAAAAAGAATTCTATAAGAATCTACTTTGAATAAAAGATTTTCGATTTTGATTATTACATTTTTATTTTACTCGTTTGTTATATTTATAAAATAAAACTAGTAAAATAACTACAATAAAACCTTATTTCAAATTCTGACTTAGATACGTAGCACAGTCACGCTTGCATACCAATATTAATATAGGTCGACTTGCATCACAAGTACTTCAAGAACAAACAGCAAGGAACAATAGCAACAAAGACATGCAAATGGCGTCGAGGAACAATTTGTTCAGACGACAAACGTTTACCACATTTGCGTTTGAAAGAAGCTGAGTTTCTTATGAATTATATTAGAATCTTCGTGCGGGACCGTTAGTATGTCTCTCAATAATGATAATACAAGGTTGTTTCAGCTATTTTATAATAGATGGCGTTGTTGTACGTAACCTGAATCGCGCCATTGAATTTGTCCAAGATGGTATGATTATCCGTATTAATTTTATCTATTAAATCAACAATACTAATAAGTTTTAACAATTCCTGCGTGTCAAGAATTGGAAAATTTATTAATACTACACAATTAATCTAGAACTTTATAGCAAAAACGCTTGACTACTCAAAATTAATTATCTTTGATACCCAAACATTCATTAGATACCTAAACATATTGGTATGATACACAAATATTTCGACCCATCCGATTTTTATCCGTTCGCAGGCACCATATTTAAAAAATGTATAGCCTAGGTCACTGTGACAACTGAGACTATTCTAACGACACCTCATATGTTAAAATCTATCAAGCCGTCCCGGCTGTGGGGCGTGCCAAAAAATTGACATAGATAAATATACTTCAAAAACATTACCTACCCTTCTTCTAGCGCAGTCGAGTAATAAAATATAGATGTATCTACGTACAAAATATTTGTTTTTTATTGTTTGCGCGAAGTGAGACTAACCTAGATCAATTCTGATATTAAAAGACTGGTTGAACAAAGTCATTCACAAGACTTTCGTAGAAACCAATTACATAGGTAGGCACTAATATACAAGAACGTCTCGTTTAAATTACAAGAATATATATGTACTATAGGTTTATTTGTTCTGCAAGCAATATCCTGCAGATTATTTTTAATAACCCTTACAAAGTTATCATATCTCAGTGCGTGACAAAAGGACCGTTAAATTTAACCAAATGCAAAAAATATGTACACTGTTGCAAAGTCGTGCTGCCATTAAGCACTGTGACGCGTTTCCTAACTACTAAAATTCTTAGATTATTCCCTCTGTCCAAATATAGTCTATTTTATAATATAAGTAGCAAACGAGCAGGCAGCCCGGCTGATAATAAGTGGCCACTGTCGCCCAATGTACAACCCCATATAAAATTAGACATTTTTATGGTATGGAAGTAGCAAACGAGCATACAGCCCATCTAATGGTAGTGGCAACTGCCGCCCATAGACATCTGTTATCAACCCCAGATAAGATCACAGTCCTACCTGAAGTCGGCCACAGAAGCGTTGCTACCCCTGATGTCTAAGTTGGAACACCTCGAATAAGTATGTGTCCCTTACATCGCCCTTCAGACCAGAACACAGTAGCGGTTTACACTGCTGTTATAATCCAGAAATAGGCCCGCTGGAGGCTAACCACAACAGGTTCTACCACCTTTATGAATTTGTATATGTAATTCAGATGACAATGCAATAATTTCGTATCTTCAAGTTAATCTCATGATGGAGCTAGGAAGAGCCCAAGTTTGGAATCATGTGATTCATTTTAACTAATCCAATAGATTAGAGCGTGTTAAAAGTGTATTTTTAAATTTTTTAAACGAAATATTTTAATTTACATCGATATTTTCTCAAAAAGTTTAAAATGGGTTTCAAAAATAATTTAGGAAATATCGACAGTAGAGGAATTTGAGAACCTCTGGCTTAAACCCTCTGAGACCCGTGCCTAGTTGTAGGGCAATGAATGCTTGAAGATATTCAATTTGGGTAGACATAAAATGAAATATACAAAACTTTGTCACCCAAAGACCTGTCCTTGTGCATCGTATACCGCTTAATATTTGTTCAGCTGATACTATCATTGTGCGTTAAAAGTAATGTAAGGTGGCCGTCTTTATATTTCAAGTGTACTTATCCGTTCACCTGATTTGAATGGGTGATTCAATTTAGATTATAAAATTTATTAGCGTTTTCAGTAGACTTCATACACCAATCGATCGTTGATTAATAAAGCAATGATGGTGAAAATAAAATTAACATAATTAAAACGAGTTAAAACCCTTTGTGGTTAGACCCCCGTGGTATCACCGTCACACCTATTTCTGCCTAATAACAGCAGTGTTAAGAGTTGCTAAGGTCCTGTGTGGAAAGGGAGACGTACATATTCTAGCAGCATTGTTGATCGGTGTTGGTTAGGAACAAATTATAGGGAAGTACTTGTGATTCGTCTACACGCTTTTGCTCACTCAAACTTATTTTCATTCATTCATTTCCAAACGAGTTCACTCATGTGAACGCGGCCTAGAATCATTCAGATATCTGTCTTGCCAGGGATTTATTACAGACTAGCTGATCCCCGAGGTTTCACCAGCGTTTAAGAAGTAAAAAGGCATATTTATATCCGCCCGCAACTGACATTAACGCCCGCGACGGCTTTTTCAAAAATTAAAGTAGCCTATGTTACGCCTTAGACCTTCAGCTATCATCTAGAGAACGTCCCGTCAAAATTGGTCCAGCCATTTAGAAGATTACTTCAGCGAAACAGACAGATAATTTTTTTATCGTAATTTTATTTAAGGTACCGTGTATAGTTTCATATACATTTAGTAAAAAGTTGTTATTTTGATGTTACAAACAGACACTTCAATTATATTAATTTGTATAGATGCGTTACAACCCTGCAGACTAAGTTGGAACGCATCAGATAAGTATATTCCAATTACCACGCCATTTAAAAAAGAAAAGGCTATTGCATGAGTGTAACATAAATTGTATAACATGATGATTCAAGTATTTTAAGAAATATGAATCTTACGAGTATGAGATTGCCATAATAGATGTTACTCATAAGTGACTATTATACTAAACAATAAAAACGGAATTCAAATCGGTACAACCGTTTTAGAGCTAGAACTCAACAGACAGATACGCATGTCTCTGTAGCCCGGGACCAGAATAGGGCTACGATACACCTTGCCTGTCGTAAGAGGCGACTAAAAGGGGGCTTTCGGGGTTGTGGGCGGCTAAAGAGAGAGCTCTAACCGTCCATCTAAAGACCAGAGGTGTGGTGAGTTCCAATGCTCACCGGGGCAGAGCCCGTTGGGGCATGCGCACGGAGGACTCCGGTTGTGTTCCGATGGAGATCCCGGAGTTCTCCATACAGTGCTGAAGACGGCCAGCGGGTTTTAAAAATCCCACATAACCCAGCGTCGCTCCCGGCATCGTGTGCCTTTTGAAGGTTTCCCACTCGACAAAAAAAAAAGAAACGCAACGCAGCTCAACACAAAATTTTAGCACCCTTCTTTTTGCGTCGGGAGTTAAAAAATATCTTTGACAGAAAAGTCTAAGTCGACGTCAAAATTATTTTATTCAAAGTAGAGCAGTTACAGCATACTTTTTGAACGTCAGTAATATTAATCTACCGTCACTTCGCAAGGTGTCTAGTTATGGAGAAGAAGCGGCGAAAGAAACTCCATAACACATTAAAAAAATGTTTATAAATTACAGTTTAAACTTGGTAATAAGGCATGCGGATCGCTTCATACCACACTGTTTTATCGGTCAATCAATCAATCAATCGATCGATCAATATGTAAAATGTTATTTTGTAGAAAGGACTCGACACTGTGTGGTACGTTTGTCACAAATCACTGTTATACAGGGCAAAGGTTTTAGGGAATTGTTTAAGATTGCAAGTATGCTCTATTTAGTGACCGATTGAAGCTTTTATTTTGCCTTCGGTTCCGGTTTCCTTCGCTAACAATACCTTCTGCAAAGCTTTCCGTTTCAGCAAAAAAAAATGCCGAACTTTTGGCTGAAGTTTAGAAATGTTTTTATTATATTATTTGCTTTCAGCCAATCTAGATCTTTTCTTGGAGTTTTAAACCTTCGATATTGATTTATGGTTTAGCCGTAGGTTTGGCCGTTTTAACCATAGATATCCAATTATAACAATTGGAATCGACATCTTAACGTCTCCCCTAAAGCACAGAAGTGCATGTTTTGTTTGTATTTACACCAATTGAGTCACAATAAATCAAATAAAATATTTTGTTTCTCAATGAAGATGTTTTTTTCATCATCGGGTTTACTATAGCGTCGTATACTTCGTTCGTCGTTGGTATACTTGGGATCTTGCATAAAAGTATAAAAGTCATATAAATATAGAATTTAGTAGTATTTAGATATTCATACTCGAACCACGTTATTTACCTTTTTTAAGTGTCGTAGACTCTATTTTGGATTGACATTTCATTTTTCGTCGATTTAATTAAAAAGGGGACGCTACTATCCAATTTTTGCTCTGTTCGTAAGTTACAACTAAACCGCCCGACGTTACTAACATTTTAAATCAGTTTTTATACGATACTTATAAAACTTTACTATCAAAGTTCGTACGATAGTTATCATGAAATAGATATCACATAACACTATCTAATCGTAGTTATATCAGTATCAAACATTTTGACGAAACAGTCAAATAGATTTGAAAATTATGAATTTTGATATAGCTACGGATAGAAGTATGGCGGACGGTCGGCAGTTCGATGGGTAACCGATGGTGGCTAAACCTGCGCGCATCTGTGTTTAGGAGGGTACTTTGAGACATCGGTCCTGATTGTTATCTTGACTAACATTAACTACAAAAAAATACGAAGATTTTTTCCAATTTTAAGATTTTTTTCCATTATCGTCCTACTGGGCAAGAATATTAATATAATAGGACTTTATATGTTAATTAGTACACTCTACATTTACCTTTGAGAACATTTTTAAGAACTTTGTAGTGGCTCGCGAGGGTTTCCATCGCCACTTAAACGAATTGTCACGAATTTCTAATACGCACGAAATTTTAAAAAATCATAACCTGGTCCTAATTACAGCGATTTTTAATATGTACCTAAGTAGCAAACTAGCATGCAGTCCACCTGAGAGTCCACCTAAGTGGCCTCTGCCGCCAAAAGATATCTGTAATTGGCCACAGACGCGTTGCTACCCCTGGACTAAATTTGGAACGCCACAGATATGTATGTCCCCTTACCACGGCCTTCAGACCACAACGCAACAACGCGTAACTTTATGAGGCAAAAATAGGTGTGACAGTGGTGCTTGCGACAATAGTGTGTATAGTATTTAATTTTACCTTTTTGCGGTTCGACTCCGGCGGCACCACCGTCACACCTATTTCTGCCTAATAACAGCAGTGGTATGCGCTGATGTGTTCTGTTCTGAAGGGTGTGGTAAGGGAGACATACTTATCCGAGTTGTTCCAACTTAGTCGTCAGTTGTAGCAACGCATCTGTGGCCGACCTCAGATAAGACTGTTGGTCTTATCTGGGGCTGTTTACAGATATCCATGGGCGGCAGTAGCCACTTACCATCAGGTGGCGCAAGCTCGTTTGCTACTTCAGTATAAAAAACCACGCAAATTACTCAGTTTGTTTACGCGAAATTCAGTTTCACCTCACGGTCATTCGTTAACCTTATTTAAGATCGATTGTCGAACGATGTACGGTGTGCAAAACCAATTACTATGCGAGCGCAAACCGCCGGTTATTGTTACAAAATATTGTATTGTTATACAAAATGTTACTCCTCGACACAGATTTTGAATTGTGCAATCGAGGACATGTATAGACTTATGTCCATAAACTATGGTCACATATTTTAGTATGTATTACATTAAAGATGGTTGTTGAGGTTAAGTAATTATTGAGGATTGTTCCTGTAGTTCCGGGACAAGAATAGGGCTATAGTATCCCTTGCGTGTCGTAAGAGGCGACTAAAAGGGGGCTTCCGGGGTTGCGGACGGCAAGAGTTTTAGCTCAACCGGCCAGCGATCCCGGAAAGGACGGTTGTACGTATGGTTGCATATCGTCGTAAACAATAGACGGTGGGATAAGCATAATACCTCATCTGGGTGGAGCCCCGTGGAGCTAATTAAGCTACCTTTGAGTCGTGAATTTTGTATAAATAAAGAAATAAGATTTGGTAAGAGACATAAGCTTAGCAGACAGTGCCTGCTGGTAAGTGGCCACTGACACACATAGACACCTGAGATAAACCCCAGATCAGAAAAGAATCCTAACAGAGGTCGACCACACATGCGTTTCTATCCCTGAGATCTTTAAGATCACACCATTTACCACTAGATACTTAAGACCACACCCTTAAGATTAGAACACAGCAGCGCTTAACACTGCTGCTCTTAGCAGATATATCTAGATGTGGCAATTGTGTTGCCGAACTTAACAGCAAAGAGTTCTACAATCTTAATAGTTTAAAACGCGATCACTCATTTAGTTGACAGATTAACAGAGAATTAGTAAGAAAATTTGTATCATAAAAACTAAATGTAAGTAACGTATCGAAATGTAATAACCGTAAGCCAACCAACTTATACTAACTAAATAGTGTCCCATTTATGATAGCGTTATCAGCAGTTACTGAGGTAATCTTAGATACGGTTTTTATTTGCTTTAAACCAATGTGACCTGTTAGGAATTCTTGATCAAATGTTTGATGAAGGGTTAGAGACGACTCTTATTATGTTCAGATAATTTTAATGTATGTTTTCTTTTTGTCTATGGTCATTCTATGCGTAGTTTTTTTTAAACTTACATCAAACTTACCTTAAATATAGATATCGTATAATATAACAAATTTCAGTAGGTATTTTTTATTTAATTTCGAATTTACGGTCTTCCAAGCGGAAGATGTGACACGCATAGACAATTTTTATTCTTTTATTTTGAAAATACTCGCATAATATCTTATTCTTACAGAAATGATTACAATCATATTTAAAGCCATAAAACATATTCTTTTATAGTATAGTGATATCACAATGTCACGGTGTTTAAATTTTTTTGTTAATTACCTACTTTTGAGTAAATTAACGCTACGAAATACTCTCGTATAGTAAAAAAAGGTAATCTTCTTTACATATAATTAAGTTCTTCCAGTTAGACCATCAATAATATTTTCACGAATCGTAATATAAAAGTAAGTATGTAGGATTATGGGCCTATTATATGTATAGTATAGAAAGTACCTACTAACTTACAAAATAAATGACTTTTTATCATAAACCTTTATTTTCAGTTTAAACTCTATGTAGAGATAAATAAAAAAATGGCATAATTGTAGCTTCTGTATTAAGATAATAAGTAATCAACGTAAAATGCAAAAAAAAATTCTCGAAATTAAAACTTTATAAACAAATCTATATTGGTTATCGTGGCCATGATTTTTTTTCAAAATTATAACTACCTTATTTTGTATTTAACATATGTTAAATACCTACCTGTAACAAGTTTAGGCCATGCCTTTTATTAGGACCTATTATTAATTTATAATTTGTATTCAGACGCCATAATTGAATCAATTTGTATGGTAAGTTATTCTCATATTATGAACCTTTAAATTAGGTAGAAATTCTTCTTTCTAATACATTAAAAATAACGTTAATATGCAATTAAATTTACGGTATTTAATCAATAATTGAGAATTATTTTTATATACGTACTTACGTATACCTACAGCGTACCAAAATATGGAAACTGTGTATACTTATAAATATTTAAAACGTAATTAGAATTGCGTTGTCCATTTTTATTATAATTAGGTATCTCAAGACTAAAATATAAATAAGTCTTCCTATTTATAATTATTCTGAGTACAGAGTAATATTAATTAGTAATATTGCTCTATCATTAGACTAAGTATTTTAATAAAAGGCATAAAAAAGAAAACGTGCTATTGTACTTTCCACTTAAAGGTCAAAATTATCATAATAATTATTTAATCTCTTCCGATTTCCTGCTTTAAATAACACATAGTAATTTATCATGTTTGTAGCGTTTTAAAATAGAATTAAATTGAAATTATGTAGAAAAAAATTCTTACCGCATTCACCAGAGACAACTTCCTCTAGAAAATTTCCTTTGGAAAATGTTCGGCCATTTTGAATCACATGTTTATCTCGCTACTTCGTTATGATGGACGCCTTGTTCCACCATCATGTGACCAATCACACGCCGAGAAAAGTAAATTACATCAATAGGTAGATAAATATATCGTCCAATAATAAAGCATCGATCTAGCTCAATTTCGAATTTTTCAGATAAAAATTTCCCGCTCAAATTTGATAAATAACGCACTAGTCAGTTGAGACACTAATACTCATAAATAATTGCCCTATGCTAGAATTGTGACTGACAAAAATCGAAAATATTTTTGGAATATTACAGATCTTTTCTGACGCTAATTGGACGATAATTAAGTTAAAGAGTAAGTAAACGTTACGAAACCAGCTCTGAAGGAGGCAGAACTAAAATGGCGGGTTATCACACACGCCGGGTGTTTTATACGAACCCACCTGTTACGTCAGACCTGTGGCTGGGACACGACATATTCATATTTTCTTATCGTTTTGAATAAAGCCTCCACAACCTTCACGGTTCTTAGGACGGTCCTGTCATTTATTTAAATGATTTTTACAGTTTTTTGGTGTTTGCCTACTTAATTTTTTTATAGAATTAAATTAGCAAATGAATATGCAGTCAAACTGATGATAAGCGGTAACTGCTGTAACCAACTCCAGTTATGATTGATTGGTGCTTGTCAGGGCGATTTCAGAACGATAAATTTAGATTTCTCTTCTGAGTTTGGGTGTTCATTATTCTTCTTTGTGTAAAAAATCCAAGTATGAGAATATGAATGTACAAAGTGTTATATTATTAATTAGAGCAGTTATGTTTAAACCGTTCAAGCAGAAGGATGCCGAATATCCAGACCTCCCAATCCATCTCTACACACTAATAAATATTTTAACTACAAATTGTTATTAGGTATCCCTTACAATTTTAACATCAGCTTATTTATGATCACTAAACCCATTATTTCTATAAAACATAAGTTAGATATTCCCGGAGCGCTAACATGGTTTTCCAGAAAGGTGCAAAAGAAATGGATCTTCAAAGCCGACGATGCATTGGCGTTTTTTCGATGGCGCTCTGGTATTGCAAATATCTAGAGGCGAGAGTGACTGCTTTCCACCAGGTAGCCCGTTTACGTCGTTGTTAGGTTCAACTATATAAAATAAGTTGTAAACGACTGAAATACGAACTGTAGTCGCCTCACTATCAACAATGCTGCATTGTCACATCTTGTCCTCAGAAATAGCAGTGCATCTATGACCGACTTCAGATACAATCTCTATTCTGTTCGAAGTTGTTTAAAGAGGTACATTAGCGACAGTGACCCTTAATTAACTAACAGGAGGGCTGCATGTTGATGCTAGTTTATTACTTGGTTATTTGAAAAAAATCCTGATTTTTTGTTTTATCCTATGGTTACTTACATAACTTTAAGAATAGGCTGAAGGGAATAGGAACAATTACAAGAACAATTATAGTACAAGAGTTCAAATAAATAAAATTATGCTAAAGTAATAAATACTCATGACCATCTCATGAGTATTTTATTAATTATATTTAACTTTATAATATTTTAGTTGTTTTATTTTTGAATGAAATGGAACTCAGATACCAGATAATAAGAAATAATAAAAAAATGATAGCTTAATAGTTGAAACTCGGCCTCTCAATCGGAGGGTCCGAGGTTCTAATCACA